>JAPMLY010000937.1:0-80000 GCA_026401115.1 Tetraselmis chui
GCGGGGGACGGTAGGGATTGGGTCGTGGAGGGGTTGGAGGTGGGACTGTAGGAGGGAGGAGAGGGCAGGGTGTCCTTTACCTGTGTTGGTGGTTGTTTGGAAGTCCCCTCCCCAGAGGGTGCGGTGCTGCGGGTGGTCGTCAGCGAGGCGGAGACCCCAAGCAGCAACTTCAACATATAGGCGGGTCAGTTGGGGGGTGGAGAACTGGGGCATGTAGGTACCTATAAGGAGGCAAGGGGTGCCTGAGTGGGGAACGATTTTTAGTCCGGCGATATTGGGGATGAGGGGGGGGGGGGCGGGGTTAGGACGGTGGCAGATTGGAAAGAGGCTCTGCGGACCGCGAAGAGAACGCCTGCGTTGGGTAGGGGCACAGGTGAGTAGCATGGTCGGGAGCTTTTGAGGTGGTATTGGGGGAGAGCGACACGCCAGCGGGATTTGTGGGTGTCATGGCCGGTTTCGGTGAGGATAAGGACGTCGGGGCGGTGCGAGGTAGAGAGGTGTTCAACATCCATAATGGAGGTGTGTAGGCCGCGGGTGTTGAGGGTGATGAGGTGTAGTGGTTGGGATGTGTGGTGTGGGAGGATGGGGGAGGGGAGGGAGGGGGTGGTGCTGGGGGGGTCGTCGGGGGGGCGTTCGACGGGTGGAGGTTGGAAGGGAGGGGGGAGGGAAGGAGGGGAGGGGGGGAGAGGGTGTGGAGCGGTGGGGAGCTGAGGGGGGGAGAGCGGTGTGGGGGGGTGGAGGGCGTCGAGAAGGTGGGGGCGCCCCTGTGGGAGGGGGGCGGAGCGGAAGGTGTGGTTCCATAGGAGAGTGTGGAGGGAGTATACCGAGGACCGGGGGTCGAAGGAGGGGGGAGTGTAAGGTTGGTCCGGGGGGGCTGTGGTGATGAAGTAGGTGTGTAGGAGGGCGTGTGTTCCGCACGACCATGCCCCGTCGGAGTCGTTCTGGCGGGGCGGGTTGAGTGAGCGTAGTACTCCGACGGGAGGGGGGGGGGATGAGTTCCAGGCTGAGAGGAGGGTGAGGGAGCGGGCTAGGAGGTTGGGCGGAGGGGGGTGGTGTAGGGAGTCTACCCATGCGGCTGAGGTGTGAGTGAGGTGTAGGAGGCCGAAGTGGGAGTGTTGCCATGTGAGGACGAGGAGAGAGTAGTTAGGCGTCCCCGGACCGGGGGGGGGGTGCCTCGGTTGGCTAGGTTAGTCCACTGGCTGGGGTATTGGGAGTTGTGGTGGTGATTATCGACTTCGGAGTTAGTGATAACAGTGTACGTGGCGGAGGGAGTGGAGTGGAGTTTAGTTATTGTGGTAGCGAGGCGGGAGAGGTTAGAGAGGTCCTGATAGTTTCCCCATTGGAAGGAGAGGACAACAGAGATATCGAGACAGCCGATGGGGGTGGGGAGGCCGTATTCAAGGTTGACGTCGAATAAGTAGTTATGCAATGCTAAGCTGCAGGTGCGGGAGTTGAAATGGGTCGGGAGAGTTAAGTGAGTCGCGGTGTTTACAGTGTGTCTGCGGATGTCGGGTTGGGGGGCGGGGAGGGAGGTGTGGGGTCTAACCTCGGGTTCGTCCTTAGGGGGACTAATGATGACAATCGGCCGTGTCGGCCGGGGGTGACTTGTGGGGGTTGCTGGGAATGGGGGAGGCGGTGGTGGCTGGTGGGGTGCCATTGGTCTTCTCTAAGTCTTCCTCCAGCATGTCGTCAGAGTCGCCGAGGTCTAATTCTTCTTCTTCAGGAGAAAAGGGGGGGTAGGGGAAGGTGGGTGGGGTCGGCGGAGGGGAGGGGGGCTTGTGTCGAGACCGGGGGAGGGTTGTGGCCTGGGGGTGTGGGAGGGGGTAGTGAGGTCTTGGTGGTGCGTGAGGGAGGGGTGTGGGGGGGCGCGGGGTGGGGGGGATGGGGAGGTTTGCTTGCGGGAGGGGCGGGGGTGCTTGATAACGCCCGCAGGGGGCGCGGGTTTGAGCGAGGGGTCCGTGGGGGGGCGAGGGTGGGGAGGGGAGTCCGCATGTGTGGGTGGTGCGGAGGAGGGGGGGTGGGGTGTAGGGGATGAGGAAGAGGGGGGGTGAGGGTAGGTGTGGGGTGTGGGGGAGCGGGGAAGAGGGGAGGGGGTTGTGTGTGGGGGTGGGGGGGTGGTGAGGAGGAGGAGTCCATGGGTTCGGAGGAGTCCTCTGTGAGGATGGGGAGGGGGGAAAGGGTAGAAGTGGGTGGGGGGACTGTGGGGGGAGCTGGAGGGTTGGGGGAGGGGTGGATGTGAAAGGAGGAGGTGGAGGCGGGTTGGGAGGCAGTGGGTTGATGGAGGGCTCATGTGTTGGGGGGAGTGTGGGCCGGGGTGGTGGAAGAAAGTTGGATGTCGGGGAGGGAGGAGAGGTCGAGGGGGAGGTCGTCGTCCTCCTGCATGTGGAAGTCGGAGGGCTCCATGTGCCAGTGGTTGGGGACGTGGTTGTCCGTGAGGTGGCGGGACCATTGGAGAAGGAGGGCGGGGGGGTTGCGGTGGAGGGTGTTTCGTTTGTGGGTGAGGGGAATGGTGACGGTGCCGTTAGTGGAGATGAGGATGCAATACATTTCGGTGCTCAGGGATATCTGTATGCTGGTGGTGATGGTGGGGGAGGTGGAGGGGTGTGAGCGAAAGTACGAGCCATCAAGGAACTTTTTCAGGGTTCTGTAGTGATAGAGGCTGAGGGGATGTTGGGGGGGGGGGTGTGGATGTGGGGATGTGGTGTGTGAGACATTCTGTGGCTGTTTGAGATAAGAGAGTGTATAACCGGTGTGTGGGGGGAATGGTGCCGTCTGAGTTGATGCAGGGAAGGGAGAGTGAGTGGCGGGATTGGATGAGGACTGTGGTGAGGCAGATGTCAGCCTAGGACGAGCCTGGAACATGGCATGTGACGGGGGGGGGGGTGTGATGGTAATGGTGTGAAGGTGATGGTCGGGGGGTACGGCTTCATAGGGTGAATATGAAAACATGTGAAGGGATACAGGGCCGGATTGTGAATGAATGGGGTTATTGGGCAGGTGGAGGATATTTACCCAGAAGGAGGATGGGTCGGACTCGATCGGGGTGGGAGTGTCCAGCGGTTGTAGGTCGTCCGCGAAATCGAGGGTGTGTTGTAAGTAATACCGCATACGTATTAGTTGCAGATAGCTACTGTAAGCTATTCTAGATATGATTAGTACATGTCTAGATCGGACATACCGATAAACTGTTTGACTCGGTACAGAGCTGTCGCTAGGCTACAGCTCTCACACTTCTGTTGTCCCGACACCACGCCTGTAGGCTGGTTGTCGCCTTAACTGTTCCGTTTGCGGGACTGTGACTGTAACTACGTTTGCGTACGTTATCTTCCACACTAACTGTGTTTGCATGGTTCAATAGGTTATGGGCCCCCGCCTCACGTCACTCACGCGCGACAACCTGGTTCGGCGAGCTGCGATCGACAGCTCTCCCGCAGAAGGCAAGTTTCTATAGACACCTAGTACTTTCAACCTGTAGTCGGCGGTATCGCCAGTATAAACTGCGATTTTTAAAACCCGCCACCACCCTCTTAAGTCAGCCACCCGCCGGAGATAGCCAGCCACCCACACCGACGCACTCGTCGTGTGTGGACAGGGTGCACACAGGTCCAAGCTGGAGAACGGGGGGGTGCACTGTCGGGTGAATACGCATCCACAGGTCGCACGCCAGCCGTAGCTTACCTTTTATTTTTATTTTTATACTAGCCTCGCGCATCAGCCACCAGCGCAGCGCTCCACCTGTCC
This sequence comes from Tetraselmis chui, assembly GCA_026401115.1. Taxonomy (NCBI): domain Eukaryota; kingdom Viridiplantae; phylum Chlorophyta; class Chlorodendrophyceae; order Chlorodendrales; family Chlorodendraceae; genus Tetraselmis; species Tetraselmis chui. The sequence continues at coordinate 3,742 of JAPMLY010000937.1, forward strand.
TGGCCTTGGCCTCGACTTGTGCACCACACTGGGTGGAGGATACAGAAAAGGTGCTCTGAGACACCCCGGGGCTACAGGCCGAGGGGTCGGCGGGCATCAGGCCGTCTCTTAGCATACCGCTGTTAGGCACGAGTCCGGCTAGCGGTTTTTACCGCTGCCTGTTTTTCTTCCAGCTCTTTCTTTTTTTCCCTCTGTCGAAATGGCGCAGAAAAACCCGCCTGTTTCACCTGTTGGTTCCCCTGAGTCAGGCTCTCAGCAGAGCACTGTCCATACTACCCAGGGTGTTCTCGAGCTGCTACGTGTGCAACTGACGCGCCTTGACGCGTATCTCGACTCGCGGTCGGCCGCCATTGCTGCGGGTGCTATATCGCACCCCCCTGTAGCTCAGCGCCGCCACGATGCTCACCTCGCACACTTTCCGGACGGCCACCACGTGCACACCCTCCCCCTCGAACACCCCCCGGATACTCTCGCGCTGATCTTTGCACAAGTGGCGCGCTTGACAGCTCGTTTCGACTTGCAGTCGGCCGCGGGTGCTGTTGCTGCTGCGGGTGCTAATCCGCACCCCCCTGTCGCTCAGCGCCGCCACGTCGCTCACCTCGCACACTTTCCGGAGGGCCACCACGTGCACGACCTCCCCCTCGAACACCCCCCGGATCCCCTCGTCCTGCTCTTTGCGCAAGTGGCACACTTGACAGCTCGTTTCGACTCGCTGTCGGCCGAGGATGCTGTTGTTGCTGCGAGTACTCTTCCGCACCCCGCCGTCGCACAGCGCCGCCTCGATGCGCACCGCGAGCCCTCGCGCCCCAACCTCGTAGGTGAACACTTGCAACCCCCCCCATACCCCCCCGCTGATTCTGCCCTACACGACATCGCAGTCAAACAACCCCCGCCACACCCTCCCTACCCCCCCGTTGGATATGCCCCTCACCACCCCATACCTCTCATCCCGGAGGCGCCCTTTCACGGCGTCCCCCCCTCCCGTGACCACCCGAATTCGTACGCCCCGCCGTCCCCAATGGCTGGCCGCTCTCCATTTCCGGGTGGCCCACCTCTACTCTTCCATGGACATCACTCTTCCCCAGCCAAGCGTGGCGACCACACCCCCCGTGGCCGTCGTCGCCCCACCGTTGACCCCATAGTCATCGGGCGACCGACACACGCAACCCCCGACTTTGACCCAGACGTCCACCCCAGTCTCTTGGGCAGCCCCCACTACGCCCCCGTCTGCACGCGCCCCGCTGTCTCCCCGGTCTTGCGCATCCTTGGCTCCGCCCAAGCCTCACCCACAAAGGCACATTGGCGCGCTCTGCAAAAGGTCCTCCGCTCCCTTCATGGCACCATTCACATGCGCCTGACGTTGGGGGGGGGCCTGGACCACAGCCTCCAACTCACAGGCTTTGCCGACGCTGCCATGCTCACCAAACTCCTCCCAAGACAGGCACTTGCAAGATACTAAAGTGCGATCATTGGAGGACAAGACCCAATGCAACGCTTCATCCCGTAGCTACCTGCAGGGGGAGTGTTGTAAGTAATACCGCATACGTATTAGTTGCAGATAGCTACTGTAAGCTATTCTAGATATGATTAGTACATGTCTAGATCGGACATACCGATAAACTGTTTGACTCGGTACAGAGCTGTCGCTAGGCTACAGCTCTCACACTTCTGTTGTCCCGACACCACGCCTGTAGGCTGGTTGTCGCCTTAACTGTTCCGTTTGCGGGACTGTGACTGTAACTACGTTTGCGTACGTTATCTTCCACACTAACTGTGTTTGCATGGTTCAATAGGGTGAGCTGGGCCTGCTCAGGTAGATCTTCGAGTCTGCACTGGGGGTGGGTCGAGGGGGCTGATCCGGCCGAGGTGAGTGCGGTCACTAGGTCCGAGGTGAGGAGGTCCTGCAGGAGAGCGACCGCCTCTTGGCCGGAGATACCGGAGAACAGGGGGGAGCGGATTTTCACCCTTCGCCCTGAAACTTCAGGAGCTGAGGCATCACGTAGAAAGTGAATTTTCTGGTGACTTAGTTTTCTCAGGAGCGAAGGGGAGGAGGGTGCAGAGGGGGGCACTGGACCGGCCGAACTGAACTCACGCTGGCGTGAAGCCTGTTGGTACAGGAGTCCTACCGCTACACATGAGGTGGGAATAACCAGACGAATTTCTTGAAAGCCCGTACGCAGCTCGACTGGTAGGGGTGTGGTATCGTCGCATTTCGGGGCGGTGGGTTGGTGTGTGCAAGAGGTGTTCGCAGACCATCGCGTGCGTTGGGCGAGTTCCCGTCCGATTATATTTTTAATGCGGTTGGGGAGATCAGTGAGGTCGTTGAGGCATTCGAGGAGCCAGCGGCGGGCCACCGAGCAGGCCGACGTGATTGGATCGGGGTGGGTCGGATCCGGCAAGAATACGCCGTGGATACAGAATCGAGCAAGGTGGGAGGGAGTGGTGGAGTACATGCCTGTAAGGAGGAGCGAGTCGACCATACGGGTGGAGAAGTCGTCGGCATGTCCTAGGGCCACGGTTGACCGTGGGGTAGACATGACCAGGGGGGTCTGGAGTCCACGACGGAGAGGGAGGGGGTCCAGAGCTGTGCCCAAAATCTGTTGGGGGTGGGTGAGTTGGGGGGCAGTGAGAAACGGGGTCAGCGGGTGTCGTGCGAGTTTGTTCCTGGGGTGGTAGAGGTCCGTGAAGTGGCCATGCGACGGGGGATCCCTCAGAAGCGCTTGCCTGTAGGTGGGGGGGGGGGTAGGGGTCGAAGACATGGCGATCGAGTAGGATTCCGAGTGGTGGAGATAGGTAGAGGAGTTGAGTGTGGATTTTCGAGTCGGTGTTTGAGAATAGTGCGCGTGTTGGCTGCACGCGACTAGGCCCGATGGGACCTGGGTTTGGTGGATGTTGGCGGCGGACAGGGACGTCCGGACGCTCGGAGGGGCGCGATGTGGCGCGCCGTCTACCGGGGAAGAGGCTTTTTGTAAGCGATGTGTTTCTTTGGTGTGTCGCAGTACTTTGACGGGTATACGTGTGGTATTTGAAGTGGATGGCGCGATAGCTGTCGGGGAGATGAAATTCAAATCCCTAGAAGCTGCGCCTTTGAGTGTGTACCGTCCGGTGTCGCTACGGATCCACTTACCATTTTGAGCTAGGCTCGGGTGGGGTGAGGTGAATGGTACACGCTGTTCAGCGGCCCTGTCCACCAATCTTGCGCTCGATGGGAGGCCAGACCCAGAGCGAAGACGATCGGCGTTGCTCATTCGAGCTACCGACCCATCCCCGTTATGTGGTTTAGTAGTACTTTAGTAGTACTTTGGATCTTTTTACTGTCTTTAGTGACGGTAGGGTAGTTCTTCGGGAGGGCATACCCTGCGGGAGGGTATGGAGGAGGTGGTGGGGGCTGTTCCACGGGCAGCTTGTGGGGCGAGGGTTGGCGGTGCGCATCGTGGCGGTGGTGTGCGACGGGGGGGTCGCCAACAGCAGCTAAAGCGGCAACTGCTGCGTGGGCCGTTTGCGCGTCCAACCGAGTGTCGGGGAAGAGAGGTCCTTGTGTGGGAGGGACGCAGCCAAGGAAGTTCAGTGAGTGGCCGTCGCCAAGGGGTTCAAGCTGCGCATCGCGACGGCGCTGAGCGAAAGAGGGGTCCGTAGTAGCTGCAACAACAACAACGGTAACATCAGCAGCAACAACAGCAACGTCAGCGGACTGCGCGTCCAGGCGGACTGCTCGTCGTCCGTGATACCATTTTCTCCAGGACGAGCGCGAGGGTATCACGGGTGGGAACGACAGAGCTCTCTTGAAAGCCGAGGTGAGAGGAATCAGGAGGAGAAACAGGTGGAGAGTCAACAGAGCGAGTTTTCGGCACCATTTCGACAGAGGAAGAAAAGAAAACAGGCAGCGGTAAAAACCGCTAGCCGGACTTGTGCCTAACAGTGGTTTCAGAGAGACGGCCTAATGCCCGCCGACCCCTCGGCTTGATGCCCCGGGGTGTCTCAAAGCAACTTTACTGTATCCTCCACCCAATGTGGGGCACAAGTCGGGGCCCCGGCCAGTGCATGTGGAGAGGTGCGCTCGCGGCTGAGTCGCTAATAAAATATATTAATATATTAAGCTAGGGCTGTCGTGCACCCTGCTTATGCATATTCACCCGATAGTGCGCCCCCCCCCGTCCCCGGTTTGTACATGTGTGCACCTTGTCCACACACGACGAGTGCGTCGGTGTGGGTGGCTGTATGGCGTCCTTGAGTAGTTGACTTAGGTGGGGTGGTGGGTGGGTTTTAAAACGTAGCTTGTATTGGCGATACCGCCGACTACAAGGTGAAAATACTAAGTGTCTATATAAACTTGCCTTCTGCGGGAGAGGTGGCGAACGCAGCTCGCCGAACCAAGTTGTCGAGCGTGAGTGACGTGAGGCGGGGGCCCATAACATGTAAAACCATACACACACGAGCAGTAAGGAAGATAACTAACGCACACGTAGTTACAGTCACGCAAAGGGACACTCACAAAGACAACTAACCCGAGGCGTGGTGTCGGGACAACAAAAGTGTTAGAGCTGTAGCCTAGCGAAAGCTATGTACCGAATACAACAGGTTATCGGTATGTCCGATCTAGACATGTACTAAGCATATCTAGAATAGCTTACAGTAGCTATCTGCAACTAATAACCAACATGCATTACTTACAATAGGGCCTACATGACCTTTGCTCATGTACAACTCCGGTCGTGCCGGAGCTTGGGAGAGGGGGGGATTTAGCGATAAAAACCCTCGCTAATGTCGTCGACGGTCCCTTCTCAATCCACGCACACTCTCGTCCGAGATAACCGTTGCTCCTCCCGTCGTAGCTCGCCACCAAGCCTAGGCCTTCCTCCTCCGAGGTTGGGAAGAAGAGAAAGCCATAGCCTCAAACGGTGTCCGATTGGCGCTACTCCCTCCGTGCCAGATTATTTTCCCTCTGCCCCCGTTCCTTCGCCGTATGTTTTCCAACACATGACTAAATGGCTAATCGCGTAATGTCCGTCCGAAACATATGGCCGTCTATACGAGCAGTGTGCCGTTGCGATAACCCTTGGCACACATCCTAATGCAGCCTATCGACAACTTGGTGCCGATAAGGGAAGGGATTAGGCGAGCACACGGGTCGAGGCGCCGTCCTCACAAGATGTTGGGTACGGAATGCCTTTTACAGAGACTCTCAATACCGGGCTTTCCGGGCAGCAGCCGATCGTGAGGACCGCCGCCACAAGACCGTACCACTCCTCCATATGTCTCAATGTGCTCCTCCTTCGTTACCTCAACGGCACCCGCTCCTCTAGCATCACGTATGGCACATGCGCTCCGCACCTATGTACCACAATGACCGCCTTCTCATAAATGGAATAGGCAGCTCACATGTCAACAAGTCTCGTTAAGGGATGTAATCATGCTCAACATCGGTGTGATAAGCTTAACATCTGAGCAACAAGACGTTGTTGCCTTGTCCACCATCGAGGCCGAGTCTGTCGCCCTTAGTCAGGCGGCCATGATTGCCGTTCGCTTCCACCAACTGCTTCGAGACATTTTCCATCGCATGTGTGGAGCCACTACCATTGATGAAGACAAGGACGGCGCCGTCAAACATGCGAACAACCCTATGGCCTCCCACACAACCACACATATCGACATTCGCCATCACTACATAAGAGAACTCGTTGATGCACGCACCATTGCGGTCATCTCCATTCAAACTCCCGACATGCTTGCGGATGGCCCGACCAAATGCACTTTCACAACCCAAGTACACCATGCTCTTCGAGCGGTGCTTCGGGTCCTCAGACTAACAAGTAACGGGAAATGATTTAGAGGGGCTACCACAGTACATCATTACCCGTGCATGTTAGTCACATCACTACACGTAAGTTGCGCACCGTGCATAAAATTTATAGCAAACGGCTGCGTGTGTGCAATCGCCACCTTTGTAACCATCACCAGCCTCTTGCCTCACATGCATGTTGTCGGTATGCGGTTACCTACTAATATGTGACTATTCTCCGACAATATTAGCGATATAGCGATGGCGTGCGTGATATTCCGCTATTCGCTTATGAACAAATCAAAACTTCACAGTAGAGGCCTATCCGTAGAGTAGTGACTCGGTGCTTGAGAATCGAAAATCCGCAAAGAAACGTACCTCACGAGAGTCACGTGCCGGCTATATGTCAATTCCCTACCGGCGATATTGTGGCCAAAATCTTGCGAGTATGCCCGCTCCTATAGTCGGACAAGCACGTTCGAGCGGCCATTCGACTGTTGGGCTCTTGAATCTTGTATTCGGTGCAGCCCATTATCTCGCGAAATTTTGCCCGTAAACCTCCCTCTATACATTTGACACTCTTCCTTCCATGTCCGCTGCCTCTAACACTGGAATTGCTCCTTAAAGAAGAATTACATGAACTTGACCCACGTGGGGAATACTCGAGATAGACCACCATATGAATATCATGACCACGTTAGCAACAAGTTTGTGGAGAGACCAGTCCGCAACTTCACCACAGTGACAAGGAAGGCGTCCTCCGGTGTTATATTTTTTGGTGCGGGTTCCTGCCCTATTCGGCCTCGTTGCACTCCCATCAGGCATCGCACGTTGCCGCACGACGGATGCATTTCCATTCCGCAGCCTCAAGCGTCATCATTGGCCGTTCCAATTTCGTCACTCAAATGAATATGTCAAAATACCGACAGACCCCATGCCAGAGAGGTTTTGCACACGGTTTCGCCAAGCTGCATATATACGTGTTACATGTTCCCACGACAATGCTTGAGTAGTACCGCGGGCCAAGGACAACATTGTTGCATTGCTTTCTAACCTCTCGCGCTCCAAGTTGCTCTTCTCACTTTCGAACACAGTCAATTTGTCGCGCAAAGCATGCACAATAGACTCTAGTTCATCGTTCCGATCTGATAGCGGTGTGTGCAGTTGTTGCCGCAGATCACAGCACGTGGAGGTAAGGTTGCCCGGGTTCGAGGCTGCCTCGGCCATTTCCTCTGATGTGCGGCGACGAGGAAGCAAGCTTGCGCTGAGGCGACCCTCCGAGCTGTCGAGCACCCGTTTTGAGGATCGAATAGTGCGATCCCATGTAGCAATGTGTGTGCATATGCAAAATAATTGAGGGAGGTATATCACAAAGTAGAGGTGGTGAAAACATTGTACAAAGGAGAGAAGCAAAACTCGGGGCATCGGACCTTTAGCTCTTTCAATGCGCCAACCCCCGCTAGTACCACTGCTCTCCCGCCTCGGACGCGTCAAAACCTCTACCGATGATAGCTCCACTTTCCTCTCTAAGGCTCGAAGACGGAGTAGAGGTAGCGCATTAGGTTTTGCAAAAATGTGCCTGCCATGTGCTGAGCGGAGGTCATCTGCGCTGAAGTGCGACGTGTGTGTTGAATAGTTGCGCGGCTTGCTCAGCTCTCGATGTATTGTATCCTCCGCAGGCCCCACCAACAAGTGTCGTCGCAGCACCACGGAAAAGTTGTACTTGAAAACTGAACAACGGAACGGCTCACTTTTTGTTGACACCAATCTAAGTTGTAGATGCCCAAGTTGCGTCTTCTGTCGGCCTGAGCCGCCATGGCGAGCCAATCCGACTCGATGATTGTGAATCTACTTGTGTTGCCACCTACCGACCCCTCTACTAGTTGGAAATACCCTAGTTCTTACGGAATCGCGATCGTTGGGCCATGCGCCAAGCGAACAACAAACGACGACAACCCGTTAAGACCGTCGACATGGCGACACTAACTGTGGCGCGACGATTAATTCCTCGGAGGCCATCTCGGTAACCGCTTGGTGCCAAGTCTTGCATGTTCATATGGGGGCCACTACCGTAGATGTTGCGCCGCTCTCACGCAGTTTTTAGACGAGGTTGGGCGCCCGCCAGCGGCGCAGCGGCGGCGGCCCCGGAGGGGGGTGCGCTCGCAGGCCCGTCGGCACCCCCTCACCTCCCCGTGGTGGGCGCTGGAAACCCCGTAGCCGTGCCAGGCCTGGCACGGTAGGGGGCTAAGAGGGCCGACAGCTCGATCCGTGGGATCAGCAGCTGTCGGGAAAGCCCTGTACATAGGGCTTTTGAAAAAAAAAATTCTGTGCGATACCGGCGCCAAGATCTCCCGCTCGGCCCGTCCGATATGTTTTTTCGCGTACATATTCTCCTAGATACTGCCTTCTTTTGAGGGGTGGGGCCAGTACTACGGCAGCGTTTGATGGCGAGGAGGGTACGGCCGGATCAGCGGTGGGAGGCGGGTGTTGGAGTTGGTGGTGGCCAGCCGGGAAGCAGCGCCAGGAAAGGGCGCTCGCTAGCCGTCGACCAGCCCTGTGCCGGTCGAACCTTGCCGAGGGGTGAGGCAAGACATGGCACAGGCCGGTGGCTAGTCGCAGACGGAGGAGCGGCTATATGAGGCGGCGGCGATCCTCAGGATCAGCCGCCGCCGGAAAGCCCTGTACGGAGGGCTTTTTTCGGATACAAAAACAATGTCCGTACCCGGCGTCGAGCTAGTTGGGGAGCAGCACCATGGAAGGGCGCTCACTAGCGCGCCGCTACGTCGTCCAGCGTCATCTCCCGGGGGGAGGAGTCAGCTGGGACGGCAAGGAGGACGGTCGCGACGGGAGGAGCGACACGATCTGGCGGCGACGACCCTTTGGGTCGGCGCCGCCGGAAAACCCGGCACGGAGGGTTTCGTTTGATTCCGGGCGCCCGCGGCCCGCCGGATCCGGCTACGGTGACCTGCCCCCCCCCCCTCTTCGACACCCACTACCCCGACAGACCTTCATACTCCTAGGGGTCCTTGAGCGTGGGCCCGGGTGAGCGCGGAGGCCCCCGCTCAAGAAAAGGCTGCTCGGTGGACGCGCGATCAGAGGGGGGAGGGTACGGCCACAGGCCGGAAAACCGACAGGTACCCGGGTACCAGACAGAGAAAAAACCGGGGAAATGAACGGGGAAAATTCAGGCACGGAGGCAGGAGCGCTAGTTTTTTCTATGTTTGTGTGTCTCGGTCCCCCCCACATGTCCTCGAGGTGATGGGGGACCTCGACACGGAGGACCGCCGCGTCGGTGGACGCGGCAAGACCTTGGGGCGGGGTTTACGGGATGGAGCGGCGGGATCGACGAGCGACCGCGAGAGGAGGGGTTTTTTGCCAGCCTTTCCCCTCCTACCTTCGGCAAGACCGAAGTCACGCGGGAGCTAGATTAGGTTGGCCCGTCGTCCCTCCCGAACGCCGACCGGCCTAGGCCGGTCGACACCCCGGTTCGGCGGGAGCGGGCCGTGCATCGTGAAGGTCGAGCAGCAGTTTAGTTTTGCATTTCTCGACAAGTGGATTTATTTTTAGATCTGTTTTTTCTTGATTACAAAATTATTACGTTGTTACTGCCACTAGAGAGGTTGGGATTAGTGGTTAACGGTCTACCTCACGCTTCTAAGTCCTGTATGGCATAGCAAAAGGGGGGGCCCAGAGACGACATCCGGTTCTTACTGGTATTGTTGTAAGAAATTTCAATTTCAATAGACGAGGTTGGGTAGTAGGGGGCTAGGGGCCACGGGGGCTTACACTTGATGTTTTCATTGCACCAATCCGAGTCCGATAGGTGTAGCACGTCCACGGCTTCGCCAGTCGGGTTCCTCCATCCATTATTATACCGTGGCAACAATGTGATTAGCGCAGACGCGAAGCGATCGATAGAGTGTTTGTCGAACCTCGCGTCGAGTTCCTTAAATAACACCGGGTCTAACTTTATGTGGTCGCTGTCAAGGTTTCGGCTGAGCTTGTCGGCCGAAACGTTGGTTGCTGATCGGATGTAGCGCGCCCTTACCTTGATGTTGCTTGTGTCGAGTAAACACCAGCACAAACGTCCTCGTTCTTGCATCAATACATGTGGCCGTGAGGTTAGGCATGTTAGAATGTGACAGATTGCTTGACTGTCTTCGTGCACGAGGACGTTGCGGCTTGCGAGCTATGGCAAGAAGCTCTCGACGGCGTGGCGGACGGCCTTTAACCCTTTCCATGTAGTGTGTTGTTGTTCGCCCTCAGCGATCCAAAACCCTCGTACTTCGGGGTGCTCGTTTAGAATAGCTCAACATCCATAGCCCGAGCTGTTCGTGTGCAAAGTGCGTGGTCTCGATTGGCTTGTGAATGGGCTTGCCGTTGGATTGAATGTACACATGTGTCCACCACTGCAGGTCGCGACGAAGCTTTGGTGTTAGCCGGACGAGGCCTCCCCGCTTCTCGCCGACGACGGAGTGCCGCTCTTGGAGGAAGAAGTTGGCAGCTGAAATTACCTAGAAAAGTTATTGTGCATGTCCCGCTAGCGACTGACCGTCTTTGACGGGTAGCGAGCGCGCGTTCCGGATAGCGTATCCGAGTAATTGTCTTGCTTGTTACGCGATCTTGGTGAGTTTCGACCCCGGAGCGTAGAAGTATCATAACGCGGCGTCGATGTCGATTCCTAGGTGGTGGCTGACTTGCGGGGGTGCTCTAGAAACCCTTGGTTGGGTGGCGAATGAGGCCGAGACGGTCCAAGAGGATGGCGAGGCGTTGGCGCAAGGCAAGTGCCTCCTCCTTTGTAGCCGCGAACAACAGAACGTCGTTGACGTAAGGTAGAATCCTCACGCCGCGTCAACGCAGTCCTTTGAGGTAGGGCTAGGGTTCGATGATATTATCTGGATAAGGCTAGGGATCAAGTGAATTTTGTCGATGTTGATGGTAATGCCATTTTGAAACGTCGATGTTGATGGTATTGATATCTTGGATTGTCGATGTTGATAGTGTTGATAGTTTGGGATGCTGACATTGATGGCAATTTAAGCCGATATTATCGCCAATTTATCGATATTTGGGAGGATGGCGCCCGCCGGCGGCGCAGCGGCGGCGGCCCCGGAGGGGGGTGCGCTCGCAGGCCCGTCGGCATCCCCTCACCTCCCCGTGGTGGGCGCTGGAAACCCCGTAGCCGTGCCAAGCCTGGCACGGTAGGGGGCTAAGAGGGCCGACAACTCGATCCGTGGGATCAGCAGCTGTCGGGAAAGCCCTGTACATAGGGCTTTTGAAAAAAAAATAAAATCTGTGCACTACCGGCGCCAAGATCTCCAGCTCGGCCCGTCCGATATGTTTTTTCGCGTACATATACTCCTAGATACATCCTTACTTTGAGGGGTGGGGCCTGTACTACGGCAGCGTTTGATGGCGAGGAGGGTACGGCCGGATCAGCGGTGGGAGGCGGGTGTTGGAGCTGGTGGTGGCCAGCCGGGAAGCAGCGCCAGGAAAGGGCGCTCGCTAGCTATCGACCAACCTTGTGCCGGTCGAACCTTGCCTAGGGGTGAGGCAAGACATGGCACAAGCCGGTGGCTAGTTGCAGACGGAGGAGCGGCTACATGAGGCGGCGGCGATCCTCAGGATCAGCCGCCGCCGGAAAGCCCTGTACGGAGGGCTTTTTTGGATACTAAAAACAATGTCCGTACCCGGCGTCGAGCTAGTTGGGGAGCAGCACCACGGAAGGGCGCTCACTAGCGCGCCGCTACGTCGTCCAGCGTCATCTCCCGGGGGGAGGAGTCAGCTGGGACGGCAAGGAGGACGGTCGCGACGGGAGGAGCGACACGATCTGGCGGCGACGACTCTTTGGGTCGGCGCCGCCGGAAAACCCGGCACGGAGGGTTTCGTTTAATTCCGGGCGCCCGCGGCCCGCCGGATCCGGCTACGGTGACCTGCCCCCCCCCCTCTTCGACACCCACTACCCCGACAGACCTTCATACTCCTAGGGGTCCTTGAGCGTGGGCCCGGGTGAGCGCGGAGGCCCCCGCTCAAGAAGAGGCTGCTCGGTGGACGCGCGATCAGAGGGGGGAGGGTACGGCCACAGGCCGGAAAACCGACAGGTACCCGGGTACCAGACAGAGAAAAAACCGGGGAAATGAGCGGGGAAAATTCAGGCGCGGAGGCAGGAGCGCAAGTTTTTTCTATGTTTGTGCGTCTCGGTCCCCCCCACATGTCCTCGAGGTGATGGGGGACCTCGACACGGAGGACCGCCGCGTCGGTGGACGCGGCAAGACCTTGGGGCGGGGTTTACGGGATGGAGCGGCGGGATCGACGAGCGACCGCGAGAGGAGGGGTTTTTTGCCAGCCTTTCCCCTCCTACCTTCGGCAAGACCGAAGTCACGCGGGAGCTAGATTAGGTTGGCCCGTCGTCCCTCCCGAACGCCGACCGGCCTAGGCCGGTCGACACCCCGGTTCGGTGGGAGCGGGCCGCGCATCGTGAAGGTCGAGCAGCAGCTTAGTTTTGCATTTCTCGACAAGTGGATTTATTTTTAGATCTGTTTTTTCTTGATTACAAAATTATTACGCTGTTACTGCTTAGGTGGGGTGACTGTGGCAATTACTGAGGTTGCTTACAGTTATATAACTCCCGAGGAACGTCGAGACACACATTGCATATAGGTGTGCCGATAAGAAATGAACCTGGTCGGAGAGACCCGGGCCCAACTTGCTAATAAGTCATGTATGGCGAAGTAGAGTGGCCCGTGAGACAGCACTCGGTCCAGTTTGCCGGGACATGTTGTAAACAATTTCAATTTCAATTTTGGGAGGATATATCGATACATCGGGCTTAGATAATCAATATTTTCCAATTCTTTTGATAATTGATGGCATTGATACTAGCACTACTGCCATCGTGTCGATGTCGCAACCTATCACATCGATGGCACTATCACCAGATGATGATGATACCATCGACGATGCATCGATGGCTGATCCCTAGCCTTACATCCGGACTATATCGACGTATTTCGTGGTGATTTCGGAGACACCGAATACGAAGTCAACACGAAATCACAGCGAAATGCGCATAGAAAATATCGACGACACCATCGATCCCAAGTCTTACTTTGAGGTAGGTCTTCGTGCAGTTGCATTTTAATGATCATGGTAGTTATGGGCCCGGCGCTCGTGGGAAGTTCACGAATGTTAGCGTCATCGTGCAAAAACATAACGGGAGAGGGACCACCCCATTAGTAGCCCGCGAGTCGGTAGAGATGTCCGCACACATTCACCTTGAAGCAGTCGCGGTCCGTTGGGTTGATGCCCAACGCGTAGAAGCCGACCTGAAGGTCAAAGCTGAACATATAGTCTCCCTTCTTTGTTACTTGGTGCTTGACTCCCAACATCGTTTCCATCTTGAGTCGCTTAAGCACGCAATACTTATTTTGTGGTCGTAAATCGCAGATTAGCCTCCCCTGCTTGCTGCCCGGCTTGGGCACTAGGACGAGTATGCCCGAGTATAGAAATGTTGTCGTTGCATGTAGAGGGCTCTCAAGTCCCGGCTTGGACGAATAAGCGCGCTAGTTCTCGGTATACGAAGTCTCTTTGGGTAGGGCGGTTGGCGTCTAGTAACGACACTCCTTGGTTGAATCGTGGGGGTGGGCGGTTGTTTTAGAAGGGTATAGATACACCCTCCCAGATTCACTATTATGCTATAATGTTTGCACGCTCGCGCCGATTTCCCCCCACTCTCGCCAGCTCCATCGCACGCGATGTCAGTTGTAATCGGAGGCTGGGCTTCAGGAATTGGCGCGGAGGTGCACACCATAGGCCCTTTGTCTCGATCTCGGGCTTCTTGTCTTCTCTCACTTCTCGCGCTTTTCCTTGTCCTTTTGCTCCTTGTCCTTGAGACTCTTGTCCAGCCGCGGCTTAAATCTATCTGGGTTGCTTCCGTCGCCTCTGCCGGGCGTCAGTTGGTTAAAAGGTATGGGCAGCTTGAGCTTTTGCGGCCTCGTTGAGACTAGCTTCGACACGTTTATCTTCCATAGCTGCGAGCAGTCCATCGACGCCGGCTGTGCTTTGGTCGTCTGCCTTAGTGTCGAAGAAGCGGGAGTCTACGAGGCACTCGGCAACTCGGTCCTCTCCAAGGCTTTCTTGCCCTTGAATCATCGAACGTAGGTAAGTCGCGACTCGACGGCCTGCGTGACAGCCTTGTGCGTCCGAATGGCTGCGTCGTGCACATCCCAAGCATGCGCTCTTTCCGCTGCGGTAGCGATAGTCTAACGAATCGTCGTATGAGATGTTTCGAGTGCCGTGTGGAAGGCGGGGTTCATCTTGGGCCATCACACGCCTAAGTACCCAGATCGGACTCATTGGGTTTCGAACTCGCGACCTTTCGCGTATTAGGCGTGCGCTTTACCGGCGCACCGGAAAAAGAATGGGTGTCGTTGAGTGGCCATCATGCCACTAAGTCATTGTTCACGACAGCCGCGTCCGCGGCTGCGAAGTTAACGACATAGCGCGCCAAGCTTTCCCTCGGTTAGGAACATGTCTGTCTCGCCGTGTCGAGGCGTTCAAAGCCCCGGAGTACATGCATATATTGGCGGTAGAATGTCGTTGAACGCTAAAGGGAGTAAATCAATCCAATCGAGCGGGTCGATGCAAGCGGTCTTGGTCGAGCTAGCAGATACATGCGTGGCGTACTCGTCCACGCTCCCACACTCAGATATTGCGTGGGTCGGTACTGACGGAATGCTGTGCTGCATTTTAGGGGCTCGCGGTTATGTTTGATCGCCGTCTACCTTCAAGAGCAGCTTGTTAACGCGATTCTGCGAGATCTCCAACCGCGATGAATATGGTGGTGACGTGATGTCTCAGCTGCCGTCCCTGATTGGGTTAATGTGTTCTATTAGATTGTCTGCCATAATTACCGCGTGAGTTGGTTCGATAGTAGCTACACCGTATGCTAGTAGAGATCTTCACCTTGCTAGACTGCTAGAGTCTAGATACGTTGCGTGAGCTGTGCAAAAAGTGGCAAAAGGTAGACGACCTTTGTGTGTCGGCGTCATATATGGTGGTAACGCATGTCTTTGTTTTACCACTATGATATGCGAGATCTAGCGGTAGGAATTTGTAACATCTTGGCAACGCATGACTATTCTCGCCCCCGGCGTAATTTCAACCCCTGAAACAACAATATGACCATAAAGCCTATATATTATATAGTCCGCAGAGGGGCAACCTTAACACATTTCCTTGGCGCATTTCTTTCGCGCATTTCCTGCCTTGCTAAGCCCTATGCACCTACCGGGTAATGATTCCCCTTCACTTTTCGGTCAGATTGTCTTAAGTCTAGAGGTTTGCAAATCCAACTCCAATGTGTACGGGACAGTGACCATGGCGGTTATTATTATCGATAGTAACGGCGCGTCGCACCTACAAGACAACAACCTTGTCCTGGCGGTTAGACGCAACCAACGACTAGATGACTTCCCCAGTGGTCAGCTTTGGCTAGCCCTCGCCTCATAAGCTGGCACTAACTACGAGCATGGTACTCTCTGCTTTTGAGGCGACTGCTACGACCCAGGCCTACTGGCATGTGGGTGTCTTTTGGCTAAACTATAAGCATTCTATTATCTTTGACAAAACTTGCCCTAGGGTATAAACTCAATTTACCCTACGGCACGTTTTGCCAAAGATGTCAGCTTGCTTACAATTTGGCCAAAAGACACCCATAGGCAGGGCCAGGGGGCCGATTAGCGCAGGATTATAGGGATGGGTGGGTGGGTTCGCGCGAAGCCTAGATTGGCTGAGCGCGAAAGCAGAGAGTGCCTAGGCTCGTGGCTAGCTACGGCTTATAAGGCACGGGCTAGCTAGAGCTGACCGTTGGGGAAGTCGTTGGTCGTTGGCTGCGCCTAAGTGCTCGGGCAAGGTGGTTGCCCTGCAGGTGAGACGCGCCGATATTAACGGTAACAGTAACCGCTAGAGTTACTGTCCCGTACACATGGAATTGGATATGCAAACCTCTACATTCAAATCAATCTAACCATTTACCCTAGGGCACGTTTTGCCAGTAACCTAAAGCCAAAGGCTTGCACAGCCAAAATTAGTGTTGCGGGGGGGACGGAGTGAGACAGCCGAAGAACCGCCAAGCAGCAAGTGTTGGGGTCATGGTTGGGTCAATATATTTGCCTTCGGTCACAGAGCTGTTCTTGGCCCAACTACCCATATATTTGATTACGGGGAGGGGAGCGCCGATGCAGCTGGCAGCGGACGCCGCGCCTTTCCGTAGGCTGTGCGATGTCCACTTAAAACCGGCGGGCGCGGACGAGTTGACGGTGAGGAGGGCGAGGGAGAGCCAGGCGGAGATGGTGGACGCGGCACCCCAATCGGCGGATGGTTTTGAAGGTGAGAAACTCCAGAAAGCGAGCGGGGGTGGCTTGTTGTAGAATTTAGTGCAGAATGCCGCGCGGTGTTCCGTGTAGTAGTCGAGCAGGTCCGCGAGGACTCGGTTGGCGGCCACAGGGATAGCGATAAGCGGTTTTTCGCTGGCGTCGCGGCGCTGGTCGCCTTTAGATTTTCGTACGAACAGACATATTTGCTGCGAAGGTTTGTCGACAACTAGGTCGCCCGTCGGGCAGTGGGCGCCAGTTTCTGCCCGGCAGAAAAAGGTGTAATTGACGCAAATAGCGAGGCAAGCTCTGAAACGTTGTAGCTCGGGGAGCGCAGCAGGTGTCCACGGAAGGGTGAGGCGTAGTGTGTCGGCGGCCAGTAGGATGGTGAGGGCGACGGGAGCCGGTAAAGGGAGGCGCGTGGTGGCGGGGATTAGGCGGTGTTGCAGCGTTTCGAGGCCACGTATGGCGTCCGCCAGTAGGTCGCCCACGGCAATAGGCTGGCGCTGGTGGTCTCGAAAGAACTTGTTGACTGCAGAGAAGTAGGGTTGCAGAGAGCTAGCGGCGACCGTGCCGAGCAGGGCTAACCACGATGTGTAGCGTACCATGGTAGCCGGAGTGGCCTGTAGGGGGGCGATATTTTCATGTGTACAGAAAAAAAATTGCCGCAGCGCGCTGTCGTAGCTCGAGTACGTAGAGGGCGCTAGGGAGTTGCTGAGTAGAGTGACCGCTGTAACCCCTAGCTTGTCGGTTCCTAGAAGGTCTTGGAAAGTTTCAGCCTGATCGGCGGACCAGGGCGCCGGTGCAGCTTCGAGGCGCAGGCCGTAGCGGGGTGGTCATGTACGCGGAGGCGGAACGCGCTGTACAGGGGCATTTAATTGTTTCGGGCGAAGCGCCCGGCCAATCGCTCCGCGTCGGGTGTAGAGCCACGAAGGGGTTAGAGACGAAAGGCCACGATGCTCCACGCGGGAGGCCCGACCCCCTCGGGTTTGCCGCGCCTGCCGGGAAAGAATAGGTTCCGCTTCGCTGGGAAGTGTAGAGTTTCGGTGGCCAACCGAGCGAACGCGTGGTACCATGGTTTGTTGGGCCAGAAGGGCGCGATGACAGTGGCCGAGGCTTGAGCGTGGGCGAGTTTGGCGGCGAGGGCCGGGAGGGCAGACCATGGAGGGTTGCAGTAGTTGTTTTCGCGGCGCCATGCGTCGTCGGAGAGGCGTAGGCTGTCGACGTCCTCGCACAGGGGGTCCCGCCAGCGGGAGTTGAAGCGGGGCAGCTGTGCGTTGAGCATAGATGCGAAATGGTCGATTGTGTGAGGTCCCCACTGGCGTTGAAGGTGGGCGAAGACTCGGGGGTTGAGCTGCCAGTCCTCGCAGTCCAAGTCGCGGCTTAGCGCGTCGGCCCATATGTTGGCCGCCGAGCGGATGTAGCGCGGTCGGATGTTGATGTCGTTGCTGTCGAGGAGGTACCATAGGCGTCGGAGTTCGGCCATCATGTCGGGCGAGCGTGAGGTTAGCTATGTGAGGGCGGCGACCACCGCCGTGTTGTCCTCGTGTAGGAGGACTTGCCGGCCTCGGAGCTGCGGTAGGAAAGATTCCACCGCGTGTCGCACCGCTCGAAGTTCCTTCCACGTAATGTGTTGATGGCGGTCGGTAGCGGTCCAAAAACCGCGGGCTTGATAATTGGAGTCCTCGTTTAGAACGGCACCCCAACCATAATCGCTCGAGTCGGCGTGGAGGTAGGCGGTCTCGATTGGCTTGTAGATCGACCGGCCGTTGTGTTGAGTGGGGACCGTGCGCCAGCACTCGAGGTCCCGCCGTAGTTGGTGGGTGAGGCGGACGCGTCCCCCCCACCCAACTCGTGTGGCTAACACGTTGTGGAGCTCGCGCAAAAAGAAGCGCGCGGGGGCGATTGCGAGGTAGAGGAACTGAGCTTTCCCGGCGAAAGCCGCTAGCTGTCGTGTGGGCAGCCACCGGGCGTTTGACGCAGCTCGTCCGAGTAGGGATGAGGCTTGTTGCGCGAGCTGCTGAAGTTTTGCGGGGGGGGCGCGAAACATGCCGTGTTGGAGGTCCACCGTTAAGCCTAAATGGTCGCCCACTTGAGTAGGTGTCCAAACGCCTTTTTTGGGGTTGCGTTCGAGGCCGAGGCTGTCTAGCAGGGCTTGGACGCGCTGTCGCAGTAGAAGGGTGTCCGCGTAGGAGTCGGCTAAAAATAGGAAGTCGTCCATGTAGGGGAGTAGTCGGGTCCCACGCCATCGTGCGTTTCTGAGGAAGTGCTTGGTAGGTCGGCGACTGTGGGGAAGCGTAGCCGCTGACACTGGAGGCGGGGGGCGACGTAGGTGGTTTGTGAACACCTGTGTGAGCTTGCAAAAGTAGTAAGCCGATCCCGACCAACCCATGGGAAGGCATGCGAGGCGCCATAGCGTGCCGCGGTAGTTGACCGTGAAGAAGTCCCGGTCTTCCTCCCGGATGCCAAGGGTGTAGTACCCGTCGGCGAGGTCGAGGGAGACGAAGTAGTCGCCCGGCCGCGAGAGGTGACGTAGGTGCTTGAGCGTCTCGCACGTCATGGTGAAAGTCGAGCAATAACGGTTGAGTTCTCGAAGGTCGATAATCAAACGCCATTGGTTGCATCCGGGTTTTGGGACTAAAAACATCCGGGAAACGTAGCGAGGGTTGTCCGCTCGCTCCCAAGCACCGCAAGCTTCGAAGCGGGGGAGCTCCGAGTTTAGAAACTCGAGTTGGGCCGGGGTCGCGTCTAGCATGGAGATGCCGTGGTTGAAGGGCTGGGGGTGTAGGCCGTGTTTGAACTTCACCCGGACGCCATGGCGGATCCAGTTTAGGACTTGGCCGCTCGCGCCGATGCGCTCCCACTCCCGCCATCTTCGACGTACGCGGTGGCGCATGTAGGAAGACGTCGGGGAGCAGGAATCGGCGCGGCGGGCCACACCGTCATTTCTTGGCCGAGGGTTTAGCCGGGTCGGTCGGCTTGAGCGGAGGGGTAGCGCGGGCTGCTGCCGCTGCTGCGGCGGCTTTGCGTTTGTCGGCGGCGGCCTTGCGGGCTCGCGCGTCGGGGCCGGAAGGCTTGTCCGGTGTGACTTTAGCGAAGGCGGCTCCGGCGGCTGCCTTGCAGGCGGCGTGTAGGCTGACTTCCAGCGTGCGGTCGACGAACGCTTGGCGAAGCGCATCCAATGTGCCGGAGACCGCGATAGGGCGCGGTCGGCAGAAACGCTCGTGGGCCAGTTCGGCAAAGACGCGGTCCGCATCCGTGCTCGTTTGTCCGCCCTTGGTGAGGTGGAGGAGGCCCAATCGAGTACGGGCGGCCTCCTCCGTCGCTGTGTGGGTGCGATGACCCGCTCGGATGAGGGCAATCGCTGCCGCCTGCTCTGTCGGTAAAGGTGGGCCTTGCGACAGCGTGTCCAAAGCCTCGCCAATTACCGCGTTGGCGCAACTGTCGAAGAAGGCATAGCACCCGATGTGTAGGTACTCGTCGTATGCCGCTTGGGTGCGTTTGTCGCTTAGAGCTCGGGCGGTGTCGTCCGTGAGAGTCCACAGACGTGGCTCCTAGACGTCTCGAGGGGGACGTTCGAGGCCGGCCGGGATGACTTCGCCGTAGTAGGTGAAGTCGACGAAATCGGCCGCGGAGGGGTCGGGTTCGTCGTCGAGCATGTCAATAGGTGGCTCAGGGGCCGCCTTACCACCCTCCGTCGCTGTCGCGTCGGGGGGAATGAACTCTTGTTGATCAGTAGTAGCAGGTGTAGCTGTCGTCTGCTGGAGCTGGGCGAGTAAGGCAGCGTTAGCCGCCAGAAACTGCTCAGTAATCCGTTGTTCCGATGCCAAAACTGCCGTACGAATCAGTTCGGCTGTGCGCTGTTCGAGTGAGGTAGCGTGAGGGTCGGCCGCTGCGGCGGATGTAGACTGCTCAGGCTGCATGTTGTGGAGCTGCGTAGCTGAACGAGGGGAAGTGTCGCGTGACGCTCGAGTGCGCATGGGGCGAAAAGGTAAGACTGACACCATGCTCGACTACTAGAGTCGAAACTGCATTCGCGCGAAGCCTAGATTGGCTGAGCGCGAAAGTAGAGAGTGCCTCTAGGCTCGTGGCTAGCTACGGCTTATAAGGCACGGGCTAGCTAGAGCTGACCGTTGGGGAAGTCGTTGGTCGTTGGCAGCGCCTAAGTGCTCGGGCAAGGTGGTTGCCCTGCAGGTGAGACGCGCCGATATTAACGGTAACAGTAACCGCTAGAGTTACTGTCCCGTACACATGGAATTGGATATGCAAACCTCTAGATTCAAATCAATCTAACCATTGTACAGGTACCCTAACCCACTTGTTCCCAATACTTGTGCGGTTTTTAAAAACGAAGAATAAAAACATTCTTACAAGAAAAAGCAGTGGAGGCCACCAAGCGAAAAGAAGAAAAGAGAAAAAAACCTAAGCCCGAGGAACATGAGGGCATGCCACAGCATCGGCACTGCCCTCCTGAAAAGCGTCGCGGAGATAGGAACCCAGAGTGCCATGAAGAGCGGCAGAAAGACGTTGCCTGAATTCACGCCGAAACGGAACATAAGTAAATCCACGTACAAATGTTGCACACGGACATAATTGTCATAACGCAACGAACGAGAGTCAGCGGCACCCATGCCAGGGAAGCGACGAACAACCACCAAAATAGCCAAGCGATCAACCAACTCAGCCGCCATCGGCGCCAACCGGCCCCCATCCTCCAAGGCGAACGGATGGTAGTCATGGACCGACTAAACCGAAGGCGTGCCAAGCAAAGCGGAAGTGCGGAGGTCCGCATCAAATTTGCCATGCTGCGCTCCCAATGCAAGGCTGCCAGGGAGTGGGAGGCGAGCACATATACGAGGAACATTGGTGTTCGTGCGAGCACATGTAACCGTCACATGAACAACAAGATGACCTTGCGGAGCCATGAAGTCTAACCAAACCACATCCCATGGTGATCTCGTGAAGCTCCCGACCGAATACGGCGGACCTCCAACCGCAAGTCCCGGCCCTTAGTAGCCCCCGCTTCAAGCAGGAATGTTAATCCATGTACACACGGAATGGCATGAAGGGGGTTAGAACCGCCACTTCCCGGAACGGAGTTGTACGCCTTATCCAAGTACCGCCAAAAGTCGGTACCCGATAGGAACATATTGTGCATATGAACCCATCGCATCGCATCGCGACTGAGCTGCGAACACCTATAGCGAACACCTATAGGTGGAGGGCCAGGACTCCCCCAGAGTCTAGCGTAGAGATGTGTCCATTAGTAGCCCTACGGAGGGATATGTAAACAAGGAACTCTTCAAGCACGTGGAGAACCCGATCGTGGAGTTGAATGATATACCAAGAGCACGGGCGCCAAGGGATATGGTCCATGAGCATAGCGGTTGTTGAGCGCTCACCCGACATAAAGATGCCCGATACCGTCGACCAAGATCCATACCCGCGAGACTGTGAAGGAGCCTCATTCCGCCGAAGGCACTTTCGAACATGAGAGGCGCGCTCCGCAGTCAAGCCAAGCACCCGATGGGCTGCCATCGTATAGCAATCGGATGGCACCTTGAAACTGGACTCATGTGAAGCGAAAAAGAGAGCCAAAGCCCCGCGACCCGTACCCGAAATCACCCTCATATAGTCCGGTGGGGAAGGTCTGCAGAACGCCAAGAGGTCAAGGTAGGCCCGGGCACGAAGAATGCGCGAAATGCCCCGTTGAATGTGGCCCCCATAATCTCCCATGCGAGTGAGAGCATCGGGAGTCGGAAGTTGTAGGCTAGTCATTTGGGTAGCGGGTGCCACCGCATTGTTGACCGTAGATACCACCAACTCGACATCGGGCCCGGCATAATCGGAACGGTTTTGATTCAGTGTGTTAGTCAACACCACAATATCCGATTCCGAAACCCGCCCATAGTGGAGATCGAATCATACGAATTGCGCAATTGGACCGCCAACGGCAAAGTAGAAGTGGCAACATTTAGTAGTTCCTCTCGGATGAGACCGTACAAAGGACCTAGCGACTCGGACTCGTAATCATTAATCATGTTGGCGAGAGTCGCAGTGAATGAAGCATAGTGAACATGTTCGGCTTCGAGCTCGAGGGACGGTACATTAAGCCCCCCAAACTCCGCATGGAGGGAGAGCTGTCGTTTAGCACAATTTAGTTGATCGAGTGTTTGTGCGTCCAGAGAAACGCCCAAGATTCGGTAAACTGCTGCACGAACGGGCCTATCTAGAGTACCAAGGTACGGTCGGCAGATATCTGGGGGGAGGGTGCGGAGCGAGAACCCATAGCGGCGTTTAAAAAAAAACAATATAATTAAAAACTGTCGTACCTATACTGTTTCATGCGTACTTCTTCGTCATAAAGAGTTATGAAATACTATAACTCCACGACCGTATTGTCCACGTGCTTGAAGAGCTCATGCTTGAAGCGGGGGCTACTAAGGGCCGGGACTTGCGGTTGGAGGTCTGCCGTATTCGGTCGGGAGCTTCACGTGATCGCCATGGGGATGTGGTTTGGTTAGACTTCATGGCCCCGTACCGTCATCTTGTTGTTGATGCATGTGACGGTTACAAGTGCTCGCACGAACACCAATGTTCCTCGTATATGTGCTCGCCTCCCACTTCCTGGGAGCCTTGCATTGGGAGCTCAGCAAGGCAAATTTGATGCGGACCTCCGCACTTCCGCTTTGCTTGGCACGCCTTCGGTTCAGTCGGTCCATGACTACCATCCCTTCGCCATGGGGGATGGGGGCCGGTTGGCGCCGATGGCGGCTGAGTTGGTTGATCGCTTGGCTATTTTGGTGGTTGTTCGTCGCTTCCCTGGTATGGGTGCCGATGACTCTCGTTCGTTGCGTTATGACAATTATGTCCGTGTGCAACATTTTGGTCGTCGATCTACTTATGTTCCGTTTCGGCGTTTCTTGGGGGATGTGGGACGTGAATTCAGGCAACGTCTTTCTGCTGCTCTTCATGGCACTCTGGGTTCCTATCTTCGCGACGCTTTTCAGGAGGGCAGTGCTAGTGCTGTGGCATGCCTTCCTATTCCTCGGGCATAGGTTTTTTCCTCCTTTCTTATTTTTGCTTGGTGGCCTCCACTGCTTGTTTTGTAAGAAATTTCATCTTTTGTTATAAAATACTATACAAGGATTCCAAGCAACGACATTACTAGTAAGGCAAGTTATCGGAGCAACAACAATAGGCGCCTTTCGCAAACGTAGGACGAGACGTAGGACGGGATGAAACGCTAACCTGTACAAAAATGTACAGAAGCAATTTCGGCCTACGTACTTCTACTTTCCCATCCGTACCATTCCGTCCTACGCCTCAGTCGCAGGACAGGATGAAATCGGCCAAAATCGGCTATTTGGTCCTACGGGCGTAGGACAGAAACTAGTACATTAAGTCCTAACTTCCTGAGCCTTCCGTTAGAACCTCCGCCCGCAAGATGCTCGCTCGAGTCTCTTGTTAGAGTTCATCTCGCATGCTGTCACTTGGGTGCCGAAAACCAAAGCTAGCACAATGGCAAACTCGCCTAATTTTGGGATGTTCGGCAAGCTTGGGAACGCAATGAGGCGTCTTTCAGGCGGTGGACGCAGCTTGGAGTTAGAAAGTGAAGAGCGAAGCGAGAGCAATGGCGGGGGTAGAGAGACCACCACCCCGAACAGCAACCCCCGAGCCTCCCCTGCGAGCATCGTGAGTGACTCCAGCAACCCCCCGACCCCGAAGTCTCATGCAACCGTAGATGTGGCGGAGTTAGAAGGAGTAGAGGGTGTCGGCGGGGCAACCCGGGCACTAACATGCGCACGCCAGGCGGCGGCGAATCCGCCTAACGGGGAAGCGCCTGATTCCGTCGATGTTGTCGGTTTAGACGTAAAACTGGTGCAGGCCGTGTCTGTCCCGCGCGATTCCCTTGTAACCACATACCATACGATCATAGACGAGGAAAGTGGTGTGGCTTCGGCTTATTTGGGCGATTCACGCTTTAGTAACATCATGTGGTGCCCAAAGCGTCTTCCCCTGGCGTCGTTGCCTCGCGTCGATCGGGTTGTTATCGAGACCTTGGATGCAAACTGGCCTGACGCCTCGAGTGGATGGGTGTTGGACGGAGTGGACTACAAGACGAAGCTGGCGTGGTTTAACGCTGTGAAAGACCGCGTAATGACAAGTATTCCCCTTCCGAGAGGCTCTGCGATATCCTTGCCTCAACTGTACAAGGATGGTAGTGCAATACGGAATTTTTTCGACGCGAAGATGGCTATCTTCGTTAAAGCTGAAAAAATCATCGACGCAGCGACATGGGAGCTGGTGGACAAACTCTCCCGGAATAACGATCCGGTAGAGACTAAAGATCAACTCGTTCATCGTTGGTTCCAAATGTTGGAGGGGGATTACAACTCGGCACAAGTCGATGAGGACCTAAGGTCAGCATGGCAACGCGTGGTGGAAAAAATCAGAGACGGGGAGGCAACCACTCAGGTGTGTTTTTAATGCGAGCATGTTTGTTATGCTTCTCACTTATTATCGCTTACATTCTCATACTCTTGTATCTTGAAGGCAAAAACTTCCGCGGCGAGGACAAAGGAGGCGAGCGAGGCGGCCGCTGCTGCCCGAACTAGAGCGCAAGCAATGCGTCGCACTGGTAGCAAAGGCAACAAAAGGCAACTGAACCAGCAAGCCGAAGAAGCATACAAGGCAGCTTGTGTGGACGCAACTGCGTGGCTGAAGGTGTGCGTCTACAAATCATCGCCTTTTCTTATTTTCCCGCAGTTTTTAATCTAACCCTAGTTGCACCACTTGTTCATTTTTTCATTGGTATTTTTCATTCATATATGCCTACAGGCACGTGAAATTCAGAAGGAGAGTGATCCCGAAAGACGGGAATTGTTGCTTAGGGATGCTGATCAAGAGGATATGTACGATGATATGCTCGATGTGCATTCGTTGTCTGAGATGTCGAGCAAAAGGCTCGCCTATGTGCTCGACATCGAGGCCCGGCTGCGGGAACCTAGAGGCTTGCATGACATTTTGCGGCAAGAGAGAGAGCACAGGGAGACTCTAGCTGACTTGACAGCAAGGGAGAAAAGAGATCGCAGCAGTGGCGTCAGCAACCATGACGCTGAGACAATGGAGTGGGCGAGAGGTTCAATGTTGTTACAAGAACAAAGGATGGAAATGGAGATGGACAGGGCAGCGAAATCTACCAAAATTGAGGTAATTACTGATACATCCTTTGCATTCCATGCCGTGCAACCTAACAGCCGAAATAGTCTTTGAATTTTTGTCTAATTCCATTTTTTTGCAATCTAGGAAGACAAACTTGTAAACCAGAAAGAGAAAGACAAGAGCGACAGGGACATGCGGGAGAAGGAGTTGGCCATCCAGAAAGAGGTTAAGATGCATGAGATAGATACCCAAAAGGAGGTGGAGCTCAGAAGGCTACAATTAGAGAAGGAGAACAGGGAAGCGGAGCGCAAGTTCATGTTAGAAATGATGGACCGCATGCAAAACAGGCAATAATTTAATGTATGAAGGTCTGCCACACACCTCGCTCGACTCCTTGCATAAACCAAGCAGAGGCGTATACATGCATGCACACACACACACACACACACACACACACACACACACACACACACACATATACAAGTAGATGCGTATACAAGCACGCACAAACACACACACACGCACAAACACACATGCAGGCACAGACAGCGACACTCACACTAACACACACACACACAAACAGACACAAACACACACACAAGCAGACACATACACACACACATACACAAGCAGACACAAACACTCTCTCTCACACACACACACACACACACATATATACAAGCAGATGCGTATGCAAGCACGCACAGACACACACACACACACGCACAAACACACATGCAGGCACAGACAGCGACACTCACACTAACACACACACACACAAACAGACACAAACACACACACAAGCAGACACATACACACACACATACACAAGCAGACACAAACACTCACACACACACACACACACATATATACAAGCAGATGCGTATGCAAGCACGCACAGACACACACACACGCACAAACACACATGCAGGCACAGACAGCGACACTCACACACACACACAAACAAACACAAACACACAGACACAAACAGGCACACACACACACACAAATGCACACATATACAAGCAGATGCGTATACAAGCACGCACATACACAAAAAGGCACACACACACACACAAGCATAGTATCATGCACAAGTAGATGCGTGTGCAAGCACGCACAGACACAAACACACACACACACACACACACACACACGCACAAACACACATGCAGGCACAGACACACACACACACACACCCATCTACGCAATGACATGTTGTGGGGGTTCTTGTTTACATATCTACTCGAATTTGCAATAATGTAAGTACTCTTGAAGAGAGGGAGGGGGTGTGTCAAAGAACGAGCTTGTGGCATTTCCACGCAGGCAAGTTATGCAGTTTGCAAGGAAAGTGGCACAGGTATAGAAGTCGTGGACTCGGGAATTGCCGATCTTCATGTAATCCACAACATTGAGGAAGGGGAACTTTTGCTTGATGTACCCAAACGCCCACTCAACAAAAGTTCTAACTGAGTTCATCAGTTTGGTGTACGTGTCTGCTGTTGATCCTGGCACACGCTCCCCCAGTCCTTTTCGATACCCGCACTGCACGTAACGGTTCATAGCGTAAGCTGCATCGCCATACACGACCCAATTCGTCCTTGTCTTGCTCTCCAAGTGCTCGAGTGCCTTTAAGAGTCGACTGGTGGCCAATAAATACCCATCCCCTCGGCGACCTTCCACAGGTCCATACAAGTGGTACATGATACCGTCAGGTGATTGAACACCTTGGTAACGAATACAGTGACACTTGTGGTACCCAGAGTACGTTGTCAACTGCTCGGTGTAGTTTTCGCTACGGCAAATCTGTAGTCTGGTAGAGTCAATGAAGCCCACCACGCAATCTAGCCTAGCTCCACTTTTTTTAACGATAGCATCAGCAAACGTTGCCGCGCGGTTCGGTGGGATACATTTTGTCCCGTTGCTTTCAAAAGCATGGGTAAGCCACTTGTCTCGCAAAAAATCCATAGTAGTTTGAAAGACGTGGCACGGACGAGTCGGCGAGACACCCAAAAGTGCGGCATGCTCCAACCATGTGCCTCTCGACGCCAAACGCAAAAGAATGGCAATGAGCCCCTCCTCCGACGTAAACTTGCATCGATTTTTTGTGCGACAGTGCATCTCACTCATCCCAAGCGAATCGTGCAACACCCAAAATTCCTCCTTGCAAACAGTTAAAAGAGACTCGATACATGTCGGCGGTAAACTCTGGAGGGACCATGTGTTGCTCGGTAAGCGAAACGCTTGACTCCGCCTCCTTGACATCCTTGCCATGTGTAAACCGGACATAATCCAATTCATAGATGCATTCTCGACTTCATCAAGTGGGTCCGTTGGTTCCGAGCACGACAACGACGTGAGCAATGCGGCTCGGAAGAATCCGTTCACGCGTTTGGCTTCGCGCTTTTGGAGCAGTGACCCGACTGTCCGCCAGCTCCATAGTGGCTTAAGTTGCAAACGAGATGCGACCATCGGATAATCACGACTACAGGAGGATAAAACTCGGGCTCGAGTCCCCGCGGCGTGTTGTGACGAAGCACCAAAACTGCCCTTCTCCGCCCGCCATCACGCGTGCTCGACTTGCTCTGGCCTGTACCCGTGAGCATTATAATCTCGTCCTACATCCAAATCTCGTCCTACAGGTGCGAAATACAGGTATTTTGACAGCGTGGGAGGGGATGAAATCTAACGGTTTTAGTACGTTTTTGTACAGGTTAGCGGAATTTCATCTCGTCCTACATCTCGTCCTGCGTTTGCGAAAGGCGCGTAATGGTCGCTCATGCAATGGTACAGGTAATGCAATCCTGACCACCCACATGGGTGCAGACCGGGATAACGACCGCGCGCCTGCGGCATTCTGCCTATGTATATTATGCTGAACATTGAAAAGAAACCGCAACAATGATCGGATCGAAAGTAGGAGCAAGGCTATGTCAAAGATAGCAGTCCGAGTCGGCAGCCTAACCCGACCGCCTTACCCCAGGGCTGAGACCACAAGGAGCGCCGCGTCTACTGAGGCGTCTTCCTGCACTAGATGGCGACCCGCGCGAAGGTGCGGTGGCGGTCGGAGCAGAAGCGAGGGTCGCTTTTCGACGAGGGCGCGCTTCCGAGTAGCAGCCTCGCGACGAGGGACGGCAGCGGCGGGGCCTCCTCCCCCGGCGGGGCAACGCGGGAGGCGAAAGGGCAAAGCGGAGGCAGCAACGGTGCAGTAAGGCGCGGCTCAGAGTGCATAAAGCGAACGACACTGGCGCTGTTGGTTCTATGTATCTGGGTAGTGTCTCTGCAGCGTTTGGTGCTCAGCTATATCTGGCTGTTGGACGGTCGCACTGGAGTCGCGGTGCAGCAGTTTGTGCGTCGAGGCAGCGACGTGGGCTGTGTCGCGCAGATCGCACCAGCGTCTCGAACAGCGTCACTGGAGGAGGCCATGGCGCTCTGCCTCGAGACGACAGGCTGTACGGCTGTACTGAGACAGGTAAAGCCCTATCATGACTGGTTCACCCGCAGAAGACGAATGCTGTCTGTTACACGGCCGCACTCAAAGGAAGTAATGGTTGGCTAGTGGACTACCGGTTCAAGTGGACTGACCTACAGCGGTGAAGATAAAGCAGATGCTGAATAGACTGCGGCAATGTGGGTGTTGTGACGCGCAGAAGGTGTTTGGCAAGACGTTGCTGTGTGGATCACACAAGAGTGTGGATAGAAGGAGAGGGACGTGGAGCAAGTTGTGGCGAGCAGCGCTGTTGGGCCCCTGTCAGCTGCACAGTCCTAAGCTAGTTGACATGCACGCGGCCAGCAGGGCGGTTAATGACTGCGCTGGCGTAGGTCTCGCGGACTTTCACCTCCAGTTCTCCCCGTTGCCCTGCACACAGCTGCACCGCTACCGCACCCCTTTCCTCCACGCCGCTGCCTCAGACTGCGCAGAGCGCCGCGAGTGCGTCTCCTTTGCACGGCACGCCGAAAGTGGGGACACCATTCTGTGTAGGATAGGGGATGAGAGCGCCGAGGGGGCGGGCGCCTCAGTTGAGTTCAGCTGGATGTATGGTTGCCGTGCAGGGGTGGTGGGCTGCACTGAGGGCGAGCTCTCCCTTGTCCGCATGAACCCCGCTGCTCGCTCAGCGTTGACAGCAGCGGCGGTGGCCGCGGGGAGCTTTGCTATGAAGGGGCAAGCCGTATGCAGTTCGCAGCAGGTGCTGAGTGGTGGGCACACGCACAGCGCAGCTATGGCGTCGGCGCTGTGTGCAGCGGAGCCGCACTGCTCTCTTTACACCCGACGGCGCGACACTGGGGAGACGTGGCTGTGTCAGGGGTACCTCCACCTGCAGCAGAGTGAGAAGAAGGATGTTGGCCCGTGGTTGAGCTTCACCACCGGCATCCGGCACGGCTGTGAGCTGTACGCTGGGCAGCCTGCCATTTCGGATCTTCTGGGCAACAGGGTCCCCAGCTGCTACAGCGGGAAGGGGCGGGACGGTGGGGGGGAGTGCGCCGAGGGGCTTTTCCCTGTGCCCAAGGTAACACGCAGGGCGGTGTTCGTACTGCCGTCGCCGGAGGTGTGTAGTGAATGCGGCGACCACGGGTTGTGCCCGGTTATTGAACAGGTAGGAGGGGTGCGCCCGCTCATCGACGGTGAGAGCGTCAGTAGACTTCTGGATGAACAGGCTCGTTTATACCTTCAGGGCTCGGGCAAGGTGGAAGGGGGGCCGGTGTCAGGGAGCATGAACCCGAGTATGTTCCGTGCTGCGGACGGGCAGCTGTCGTTGGTGTACCGCGCCACCACTGCCACGCGCTGTCAATGCAGAAGCATTAACGGCGAATACGAGCTGGACCAGCTGGGCCGTGCCAACTACACCAGCCGCATTGGGTTGTGCGATCTCCGCGCACCTCACGATTGCCCCAGCTGTCCCCTGACCATCACCGGCTGCATCATGCTAGATGACATCACTGCCGTCGACAACCTGGATGACCGCACGGTTTTGGACAGGGACGCCTTCATCGGGGCGGAGGACCCCCGCGCCTTTGTGTACCAGGTATGTATTTACACCACCATTGCCGTATTCAATCACAATATCGGCACGGGCCGGGGAACAGGAAGGAATCAGGAGGGGGGGGGGCTGGTCTTGATCGTTTATGTAATTGATTGTATGTCGTGCTATGCACACATTCTCTAGTCTGATCAACACAATCAGGTGTGAATCCGCAGCAGCTCGTATTGCGTACTTTTTTGTCCCTATCTTCTGTCCGCATTGATGGTTTTTGTCAAGCTCTATTGCTTTATGACTCCCCCTCATTAAGCCACCTGTCCTGTCTGCCCATATTCGGGCGTTCTGCAAAGCAAGAGTTGAATCTCCGCCCCCCCCCCCCCCCCCCCCCCCCCCCCCCCCCCCCAACCCCCCCCCCCCGGTTGGAAAGTGTAGACAATTGATACGGCCTGATCACCTTTCGCGGCTCCCTCTGCTCAGGGAGCACTTTATATCATCGCCAATGTGGGTGTCATAATCAAGCCCCCCTCCAGTGATGCCATCCAGATGAACCACCGTCGGCGCCGTGTGGTCCTACTGGCTCTGACCCCTGAGCGCCGAGTAAGTCGTGCGCTGCTCATCACAACCCCCACCACCGATCATCGCACAGACGACAAGAACTTGGTGCCGCTGGTGGACGGGTACGGCCCGCCGGTGCTGCTCTACTCTGTGCTACCCCTGCGCATGTGCACGTTGAACGTTGCCAGTGGGAAGTGCACGGGCGCTGGATCAGTAGGTACGGTTGACCCGGATTTGCAGCGGGCTGTGGAGCAGGTTGGGCCACTGCGGGGAAGCACGCCGTTGACAGCGACGCCGCACGGTTATTTAGGCCTGGTGCACCGCAAGCAGGATATGGAGCTGGGACGCGTGTACACACACAAATGGTTGCTGCTGTCACACGAGGCACCGCACGCTCCGCTCTGGCTGTCAGAGCCCTTCCGTCTGCCCCTCACAGGCCGCGTGCCCTCGGAGGACATTCAATTCGCGGCTGGACTGGTGGTGGACATGCAGGCCGCCACTGCCACCGTCTCGTACGGAGTCGCGGACTGCTTCCCCTGGTTTGCCACGCTACCGCTGCCCCTCTCGGAAATCATAGCAGCGGCCGCAAAGGAGGGCGCCCCCGCTCTACAGCCCATCCGCCTCATCCCTCCCTCACCTCTACCTCCCCCATCCTCCTCTCCACAAATTCGGGTGCGCTGGGATGCCCCCTTTTCGGATGTTTCTGGCTTTGCGGTGGCGTCGCGCGGCTTCGCCCGACAAATGCTGGCAGACCCAGGCGTAGAGCTGTTTGTGAGGGACTTTGTGCAGGGGGAGCGCTTCGACCCCGGCGCCTTTGCCGACATCTACAACCGCATCATTCGCAATCAGAGTGCAGTGGCGCAGGACCCGGATGTGACGGTCCGCATGCACTGGCCGCCCAACTTTCAGCCTCCACCGCGCGGACGGCTGGTGATGTACCTGCCGTGGGAGTTTGAGGCTGTCCCGGCTCCGTGGGTGGAGATGCTGAACGAGTGGGCTGCGGAGGTCTGGGTGCCAGCCAGGTTCTGTCGCCTCCTGTGCATGTTCCTTGCCCTGTTTGTACGGGTTGATATGCGATAGGCTAGCGGCTTGACCTGCTGCGGTGGTTGAGTAGTAGTCAGTCGAGGGGTAGTCATGAGTTTGCCTTGCTCAGGGTTGATGTTCTCCTGTCATCATGAACAAGCGCGGCGTTTTTACTGATTTATTAGAGTGAGAAGGTTTTTTTATTGATTGCGAAATAGTAAGAACATGAGCGAAATTCTAGAACAGATCTGATATTTATCTCTGATTGTCAGGGCCTCATCCTTTGCCGCATCAATTTGGCTTTGGTCGATGGGTTATTCAGTCATTTCTACCGAATCCCGTTCTATCACTTTGCTGTGTCTTCACATTCACTGGTACATCATTTAGCCAGTCACGAATCATGCTGCGCATGTGCCTCGTCTTATATTGCCTCTCCTTTTGCTCGTCAGGTTTTTAGTTGACATTTTTGCCAGGAGCGGCGTGTTCCATGAAAAATTGCACGTGGTCGGGCACGGCGCGCCTGGAGAGGCATGTGCTAGCCCACCCGTCGCCGCATCTCGTAGCGTGCTCCAGGGACCGAAGCCCTTTCGAATGCTCTTCCACGGTGGGGCGCTTTGGCGAAAGGGCTTGGACCTGCTGCTTCAGGCCTGGGAGCTGGCCTTCAACCTCTCCCACGGCGTCGAGCTAATCATTCACTGTCAATACGGCGACGAGGATGTGTTCAACTACATCGATTCGCAGCTGCAGCGGCTCTCGCCACACGTCGCCCACATTCGCTTCATCCGCGAGAAACTTGGTGCAAAGGAGTTGAACGAACTATTCGCAAGGGTGGATGTCGTTATCCACTCCTCGAGGTACCTTGCCTTCATACCACAATGTGACCCGTTTTACGTCTTCTCCCTCTTGTTTATGAATCTGTTATAGCGTGGCCTCTCTCTGTGGTTCTTTGCTCACCAGCGTCAGTTGCACCGTCGCTTGCAGGTCGGAGGGTTTCGGGCTGGGCATACTGGATGCCATGGCGCGCGGTATCCCGGTAATACTGCCCGAATATGGCCCTCCCACCGAGTTTGTGTCCAACTCGACGGGCTTCCTCTTCCCTGCCACCACCGCCCTGTGCACCAAACCGCCATGCGCCCCCGACGCCATGGCTGTTTTCACACGGGACTGGGAAACTACACAGCCGCTACGGTGGGGCGACTACGCGCCGGCTTCGCTTGCGGCCGCTATGCAGTATGCGTACGCCCATCCAGAGGAGGTGCTGGAGCGGGGGGCTGCTGCGAGGTTGCATGTGTGCAGAGAGCTGTCGTGGAAGAAGGTTTATGCCAGCATGCGAGAGCGGCTGGTGGCACTCTCAGCGGATTCACAGGGCTAAAACCGGTTTTGGAAAGCCAAGAAACTTCAATCAGTTCATCATCTTTAATAAATATTGGCGTTGCCAAAAGCATTCCCATTTATTTAAGTCGACTGTCGACAGCCGTGTTTGGGCGGTGTGATGTGACTTGGCCTCTCTTCACTTGCTGCTCGCGTCTGATGCTGACAACAAAGCCTGTGGTTATTCGTGCGGGAAATTATGGGGTGGTCCCCCTTAGCCATTGAAAGAGGAACACCGCAATCACAAAGAAGAAAATGTCGTGTAATTACATCATTAATTCACAAGGAGGACCAACTTTCTACAAGCAGGAGTTGTCTAATGTGGCGAGTACAGTCCTAATGTAATACAGTTGACTGTAGGACTCGTATGTTCTCGCTACTACTTGCAATCCGTGCTTTCCGAGGAAGTGTACACCCGCATTTTAATAGCCACGGTATAATAATTAGCTCAGGTCACCACCTAAGTATTAGCGTAATAACTAGTAATGGATTATTAACTAAGTGTCAAGACGCGCCGGACCACGATTGTACGAGGCGACAACATCACATCTCATGCGATGCTCTTCCGAGGGTCGCGGGAGGCGTCATGACTGAAGGCGAGCTAGGCTGGGCTACTTAAAACCAACGAAGTCATGGGAGGAGATAAGTCACTTTTTCATTTTCTTTTCTTTAAAATTACATTCATCTACTTTGCAGAATAGTCTAGCTCTCGCGCATTCTTTTTGCATTAGTCGTAATTAATTATCAGGCAAACTGCCACACTTTCTTTGGAGCGTTCGATCTTTACGCCAACATATGCGCGACTTGCGAAGTTATACTCAGCGTACGATTCGACAATGACTTCTATGGGACCTCGTCGTCATGTGGTGGTCGTGGTTCTAACATGAAGTGCTTCGGGACGCGACATCAGCCTCGTCATGCAACGTTAAGCTCAGTCCGGTAAGGTGTTGTTTCCCTCTAGTGGAGTGTTACCGAATGAATCACATGTAGCGCCACATGCGCGCGTGTTGTAGCGAGAGACCGGTTTGCCTTTGTCGATTAACGATTTGCAATCGGTACGTAACGAAGCAGTTCACATTACGCATGCTGATGGCAAGACAAAACACGTCTCGACTTTTACGGCACCCCCCCCCTTCCGGTTTCATCGTTAGCCATTTAAGTCGAGGGCTCAGTTGAGGCGGAGTCGGCTATGCAAGAGGACTTTTCGTTGTTCTTGCAACAACTACGATCCGTGGTCAATCTCTTCCGCCTATCTACCCAATATGGTCACGTCAAGAACAATAAACCGGCGCACGAAATATTTTGATTTGGCTTCTTGTCCTCCTTGCAATCTTTTCGCCAAGCAATTGGTAGGATGCATGTCTTCCTTCATTCCGATACCGACATGCCAAAGAACTTCATGTTTTCATCGCGTTATATTGCCGCTAATTCAAGCTCAGTTGGGTTGCAATGCATTACTTTTTTTAACAAACTGGGTGGTGTGGAACCGACGGAGTTACGCATTGTGCGGATGCCTCCTCTCGCGGTTGATTTCGATGGCGTACATGTTTGACCGACTGATATAATCGACGTAAAGCGGCGGTTAAAGCATCTCGTCAAGATGAAATCAAACCGACGGGCTTGGAGGATTGGTTGGAGTTTCAGCCTCAGCGATTTCTAATGTTGGCCTCGAGCCGGACATCTGTAATGCAGTCGCATGGGTTGTGTCTCAGTTTGGAAAACCATCGTTAAACTAATGGTACAACGCGAAGGCCATGAGCACCTCCCGCCATAATCTTTACGAAATTAGCTGAAGATGACTAGTATTATCCCGAACAATCAGGACATTGCCTTTAATTCTCTAATGGCTCTTAACCAAGTTGGCAATTTTTTATGAGTACACTCACATCTTCAACAACTTCAAGGGACGGTATATGGTTGGTATGAATGAGGACGTTGTGTGCAATTGGTTTATCATTAGCCGTGCGAACAATACCATGAGGACGCACGCTATGTCGCACCGCGCGAAGTCGACTACATCGATTGCCATCATAGAGTTGCATGACTTTCTCAACCGAATGCTGGTCGACTCTCCTCAATGGGGCCGCGCTGATCAGCCCCAACCAGATAATCACGGCAATGGAGCTGGTCGAGGCAACGGGACGTGGCCTCGTAACAATGGATGTGGAAATGGCGGCAACGGCAATGGAGGCAAGCAACCTCGTCTATACGAAACCGCGGATGGTCCGAAGGACAATAACAAGGGCAAGAACATGGGCAATGACAAAGGCAAGCTCCGCAACGAGTGGTGAGTCAACTTCAAAGCAATCGTGAAGGCTTTTTATGCCACGGAACAACAGCGTCACAGAGATGAGCAACTTCGTTGCAATTGCTACAAGCCCGGGTATCACTAATCTAAGTGTCCCGACCTACAAGGCGAGACGTCGGCCAAAGCGGACAAGCAAGATTGATGGTGGCCAAGCTTCCCCGACTATTGACATTAGCATCCGGATACTGCTACCACCCCCCGTCATGCACCGCTAGTTGTAAGCGAGGGGCTACCTTCGACATTAGCAATTCCTTATGTGGAGTCGCCTAAAATTGGACGTCAGGAAATTCGCAAAGCCGGTCGTCGTCATCAAAGAAAGCAAAAGTTGAGAAGTAGACATTTGAAAATTGAAATTGAAATTGTTTACAAGATGTACCGTATGCGCCGGTTTACAACAATTACCGTATGCGCCGGTTGCTGTGTATGGGCCCTCCCAACTTTGCTATATAGGAAACTCGCAAGTCAAGGCTAGACCGTTAACCACATAAATCCAACCTCTCCAAGGCTGTTCGGGGGTTTTACTCCCCCTCGGGGAGTGTGCGATGCGAGGTGATCGCGGCGTGCAATCAGGGGCGTGCGAAGGTGTCGTGTGCGGGGCGCGGCGGGAGGTCGTGCGGGATTTGATGCGGTATACAAATAGGAGATGATGTATCAATTGAACAGGGTGCGCGTGGAGTTGTGCAATGATGCGAGACGTGTCGAGTCGTGCTTTGGAGATGAGTTTGTCCAAGGGGTCGGTGCGGAGGGTGAGTAGAGAGGTGAGACTTGTGATGGTGGATGAGTGCGGTGTGCCCGTGGGGCTCATGACGATGGGGAGGATGTCGACTTCGGTACCTCGCCAGTTGCTGCGGATGGCATTTGCGAGGGGTGTGTATTTGGCTCGAATCAAGTGGGCTGTTTGGGAGAGGTTGTGGTCCCTGCAGTACTTCCACTCCCCTATCTGAATCTTTTTGATTGATGAGTATCGGCGGCGACCGTTTGTGTGACCGACGAATCGAGGTTCGAGGAGGCGGATGAAGTCGGGTTTGTGCGCCGGGGGTCGAAGCGCGCGGGGGGGGAGAATCTCAGGGGGGGGATGGCGGGGCACGAGGTTAGGGAGTCGGGCGAGAGACCTTCGTCAGAAGCAACAAGGCGGGTGGGCATGTGGGTGGGGTGAGGGGGGTGACAGTCAAGAGGGGTGCGGGTGGGTTTGTGGGATGTGAATGTTTTGATGGGTTTGTTGCCGAAGTATGCAGTGATGGTCTCCCATCGTCCGCCGTTGTGGCGTTCCATGAGGAAGAGTAGGAGTTGCATCGCGCTGTTGTGCCGGTCGTGTCTTAGCCCAGACATGGTGGGGCAGTTACCGGTCACGTGGCCGTTGCTAGTGAATTGGCCACACATGGGGCAGCGCAGGGTGGGGTTGTGTGTGAGGAGGCGGGTGTTGTGGACTCCCACATGAATTCTTGTTTGTGGGTGAATTTGATGTTGGTGACTGTAGTGTGTTTTTTGTGGAAAGTGAAGTCGGCGCCGTCCTCCGCGGCGCGGGCGAGGAGGACACCGTGCTTGGATGTTTGTGAAAGGGGTGTGTGAGTGTGTTTGGTGCTGTGTGTGTGATCGTCAGTTTTGAGGTTTGTGTATTTGTAGGGTAGGGGTTCTCCTAGCGTTCGTGGGATGAGTGTGTATGGCTAAGTCCAGTGGCCTATCGACACGTCCGAACATGTGGTGCATGTTGTGTCTGGTGGGTGTCCGTCTGCAGCTTGGTTGGCTAGTGTGTCTGCGAGGTTGCTTCCTTGTGAGTGGTTGTGTGCTTTGATTTTGCCGAGGTGTGTGCGGATGCCTGCGCCGCAGCGGGTTTGGAGGGTTTGTGCGATGGAGAGGAGCGTGTCGCGGTGGATGTTGTGTCTGTAAGCGGATGGGCAGTTTAAGTAGCCTTGTATGAGGCGGAGGGAGCACGCACTTTATGTAAGGAAGTGAGTGTGGCCTAGTTAGAGGCATATGTCTATGCCTGCTAATTCAGCGCGGTTGATGGTGTGAGAGGGAGGGATAGAGGTCACCAGTATGTTGATGCGGGTGTCCGAGGCGGGGTGGGTGGCGGCCGCTCCGAGGGGGGAGGAGCCTCCCTTTCTTGGAGCCGTCTGTGTATACGAAGTTCTGTCAGTTCCATGCAAGATTTTCTCTGGTGGGGGAGTATGTTAGTTTCGTGCGTTCCGGGAGGGGATAAGTAAGGGGGTGGGAGGGGTTCGGGGGGAGATGGTAGATGCCTGCCGAGTGGGGTGTGTAGGTGTCAAAGAGGTGTGGAGGTGGGATGGTGATGGTGGGGTTATGGAGGTGTGTGTTGTATTTGGCCTCGAGTGTGTTCTCGAGGGCGGTCATGGCTGCGTGTGAGGGTAGGGCGGAGAGTGCGAGGGGGTTGGCGACGAGGTAGATGTCGACCATCCAGCGTGTGCAGAATGGGGTGGGGGTGGGGATGCCAGTGTGTTGGTCGGGGGGTAGGAAGGTGTTTGCGTCGTTGGAAAGGGTGTATAGGTGGTGGGTGTATGGGGAGTCGATGTATTTGGAATGTCGGTACGGCGTGTGTTCCCATCGGGGAAGTATGAGGATGGTGGCGCTGGGTGTGTGCGAGGCTGTGGAGTGGGCGCTTGTGATTGCGTGTTCCATGGCTCGGCGCATGCATTCGTGATCGTATTCCGGGTTGGCGATGTTTGTGCCGTGCCATGTGTGTGGGGCGTTGCTGCCACTGGATGAGAAGACTATGTCTTCGGGGTATAGTGAGTGGTAGGTGTGAGAGTGGAGTGATTTGTTAAGGGGGTCTGAATAGAGTTCTGTCTAGGTGTGAAATGTGTTGCGGAGTGATGTGAGTAGGTCCTCTCTAGTGGCCCATCGGTTGCGTGTGGTGGTGGCAGGTGTGGGTGAGTGGATTTCTGAACGGGAGCCTAGGCGAGTGATGAGGTGGTAGACCTCCTCTTCGAACGAGTGTTGCGTGAGGTCGGGGTGAAAGAGGTGAAATAGGTGTCGGACGCGGGGGCCGTCGAGAGTATAGGCCGCGCGGCCGTCGGGGGTGCAAAGGATGGTGGTGTCATGAAGCGTTGGGTGGGAGTGTATGGTGAATTTGCCGGTGGGGAGCATGTCGAGGTCGGGGTGGATAGGGTCGTGGTTGAATGTGATGAGGGGGTGCATCCATGGGGGGGGGTCCTGGATCGGGTAGGGTGGGTGTTGTGGAGGGGACGAAGCCTGAGTTAAATGCGGTGAGTGCGGTGGGGCCGGAGGGGGTCTCACTGATGGTGTCATG
The DNA here is from genome assembly GCA_026401115.1 of Tetraselmis chui. Classification (NCBI taxonomy): domain Eukaryota; kingdom Viridiplantae; phylum Chlorophyta; class Chlorodendrophyceae; order Chlorodendrales; family Chlorodendraceae; genus Tetraselmis; species Tetraselmis chui. The sequence goes on from JAPMLY010000937.1 coordinate 42,563, forward strand.
GAGTTGTAGGCAAGGGGCCCACTGGACCTCGTGGAGGCGGGTGAGGTCGTGCTGCTCGCCGCGGTCGCACCAGTCGCATTGCCACGTGACGGGTCCCTGAGCGGGGCGGCATTGGGAATGGACGGCAAAGTGCGGGCACGTGCAGCAGGTGGAGGTGGGGTATGTGTGTAGGGGTTCATGGCAAATGGAGCAGGTGGTGGGGGAGGGGGTGGGGAGGCACACCGATGTGGGGGTGGACGAGATGAGGCGGAAGCCGTCGTCGAGTTGGAGTTGGATGTCCCACTCCGTGAGGTGTTCCGGGGCTAATTCTACCATGTATTGGGTTTGGCCATATTCTGTGCCTTTGTGTTTTGAAAGGATGCGTGTGACGTCGCAGGAAGGGTAGTGGTGGTCTGAAGGTGTGAGATATTCAGCCTCGATATGTGTGGTGGGTGCCATGGAGGGGGGGGGTTCTGGTGCGAGGAGTATGGATGCCGGATGACAGGGTGGTTGGGGGGCGGGGAAGGTGGGGGAAAAGGAGGGGGAGCCATGAGGGGTGGATGGTGGTGGGGGGGTATGCGTGTTTGGGGTTGAGGTGTGCGATGGGGAGGCGGTGGATGGTGTCAAGGGGCTCGGTAAGGACAGCGGCGAGAAGGCGGATGAGGACTGAGAGTGAGGTAGTGGACCCGTGTGTGTGGAGATGGATTTGCAGGATTTGAGGAGGAGGGAGGTTGAGGAGGCGCGGAGGAGGACTTGTGGCCATGTGGTGATGTTGTTTTTCCAAAGGGGGGTGAGGCGGGGGAGGAGGGATGCGTGTGTTTTGCGGGGTGTGAATTCATAGTATGCTTGTTTGTAAGTGTGAGGGTCGGTGATGTGGGTGGAGTGAAGCGAGGAGGGTTGTGTCTTGGCGGGTGAAGTGGGGGCGGAGTTTGGAGGCAATGGGGCTGGTGAGTGAGAGTGGAGGGATGCTGTAGAACATGGTGCCTGCGTCGCGTTGGGCTCGTACCATGCAACGGAGTGTGGGTGGGGAGTTGCGTGTCATGATGGATTCAGTGGGCTAGTGGGTGTACGTGCTGGTTATCGTGTGAATGTGTGCTCGAGCCATTTGGCCTCTATAGCAAGGGGTGTTCATGATTTTGTGGAGGTGGCAGAGACATGTGAAAACTCGACGTTCAATTGATTGGAAACTATAATCGATTTGGTCTTTACTCCCATGCGCAAACAATTATCTTTCACCTTGGAAGGGTGTGCTTATGGCGAGGTTTTGAATGTGCACGTGGGACTAACCACACTTTTGCCGGTTCGTCTATCTACCAAACTGCAAACAAAAATCGCCGAGTTTGTTGTAGGTGGGAGTGCAGATGGAGAGATTGAAGGTGTCTATTGTTTAGTGTTGACTGTTGAATTTAATGACCAAGGGAAACGAATCAATGTTTGTCACCTCCCCCAACTACATTACGCTTCACCATGTCTTGCCTAGCTAGCTCCCGCTTGGTCTAGCATGCTTCCCGTGGCTTGCGTCAAGGCTTTCGTAACGGTCTCAACATACCTGCGACGCAGCTTTTATGCATCGGCAAAATTTAACCATAGCGTCGTGTATCATGTTATATTGAATGGGTAGTACAGTACAACACAATGTCCTCGAGTCGTTGCAGTCGCAACGTAACCGAGGTACATCCTTCCAATGGAAAAGTACGGATTTGATTAATAACGAGTACATGTACAATGTCCTGAAATGAATTATTACATGACATTCTTAGTCACACTTTTACCTTCACCATCTTAACATATCAATGAAGCCAGTCGAGAGGCCGACCTCGCGATAGTGTTGGGCTCTCACCGGAAAGCTTTTGTTGGGACTCGGGAATGCGCGTTGGGGAAGCGTGCATGAAGTCGATGTACGCATGAGCAGGTGCTATTGGGGCGTCTCCAAGAAATCTTGCAAGACCTTCGCACGGTATATTTGATTTAGCATGTGCCAGAAATGTGGAATGTCGTCATCGCTGAAATGCGTCACAACCAACAAATATGTCTCACGTCGGCCGTCAAGCAGCTTGATGCACGTAGCCGAGATGAGAGAGACGTCCGACTCATCGTCGTCATCTTCATGTGTCGTCACATGGACAGCATGACGAAGTGAAGTTGTAGAGCATGGTCATAGGTTGTTCACGTGCAACATTGGGTGTAAGCAAAATGAAGCGGATATATTTTCAATCTGGAACTGTGTTTACCGATCAGCTCCTCAACGACAAAACCTCCAAGCTTTCGCTCACGTAGTAGCTTCATATTTAGCTGTCCTCGTAAGACGAGGATCTTGGTAACTGATGTAACTTTGTCTCCTCGAACGAAGTGTGGCAATTTTAACGGCTCGAAACGTGCCTCCATCTCGTCTTTTTGTACATGTACCACCGAGCTTACTAAAGCGTATACTTCTAGTAGCTAATATGACCGCTCCGTTGCGTCTTGCGAAAATGTAATTGAAGGTCGCATGCTAAACATTATGCCATGAGAGGCTCCTCAAGAGTGAAGCCAAAACTCGCCTCCGAGGATGTTTGCTCTGTTACGAGTGCGCGAGTGGCGTTGTGCGCAAAAGTCAACTAGCAAAAACATGGCCGTCCATTCTGATCCGTCTTTGAAGCTGCAACGACGTTGTAATTGGTGAAATGTGATGATGACGCGCTCCTTTAGGCCGTCCGTTTCTGGGTATCGACTAGAAGACATGTTGAGCCTATTGAACCATGCAAACACAGTTTGTGTGGAAGATAACGTACGCAAACGTAGTTACAGTCACAGTCCCGCAAACGGAACAGTTAAGGCGACAACCAGCCTACAGGCGTGGTGTCGGGACAACAGAAGTGTGAGAGCTGTAGCCTAGCGACAGCTCTGTACCGAGTCAAACAGTTTATCGGTATGTCCGATCTAGACATGTACTAATCATATCTAGAATAGCTTACAATAGCTATCTGAAACTAATACGTATGCGGTATTACTTACAACACTCCCCCTGCAGGTAGCTACGGGATGAAGCGTTGCATTGGGTCTTGTCCTCCAATGATCGCACTTCGGTGTCTTGCAAGTGCATGTCTTGGGAGGAGTTTGGTGAGCATGGCAACGTCGGCAAAGCCTGTGAGTTGGAGGCTGTGGTCCAGGCCCCCCCCCAACGTCAGGCGCATGTGAATGGTGCCATGAAGGGAGGGGAGGAAATTTGAAATTTGAAATTGTTTACAACAATACCAGTATAAACCGGCTGCTGTCTCTGGGCCCCCCCTTTTGCTATGCTCAACCTGTAGTTGGACTTCTAAGCGTGAGGTAGACCGTAAACCACTAATCCCAACCTCTCCAATGGCAGTAACGATACCGTCTAAAACATACCTGTATCCAGGTATTTATAATTTTTTTGATCTATACGTATTTTTTTTTTGGATACAGTATGAAAAATAAGATGTCGCTAGTCTCCACGTTACGCGGCCTGCTCCAGCCGCTGCGGGGTCGCTGATCAGCAAGGCTGTCCAGCTGAAGCTGGGCGAGGCGAACCTGCCTGACCTCGGCTCCCGTGCGACTCCGGTCGTGCCGGAGCTTGGGGGGAAAGGCAGGTGAAAAACCCCCCTCGCATAGGTCGTCGTCGGTCCCGCCCCGATCCGTGCTCCACCCCGCCCGAGATATTAGCCCCCACCCCCGACGCAGCTCGCCACCTAGCCGAGTCTTCTCTCCTCCTTCGGGGGCTGAGAAGAGAGAATAACTAGGCTGCAGACGGTGTCCGGCTGGCTCTCCTGCCCCCGAGCCAGATTTTCTCCTGTCCCTTGTCCTTCTCCCGTCTGTTTCCAACACCTATCTGATCGCGCTGTAGCCGTCCGTACCCTCCCCCGGTGGTTTACGTTGTTAGGGGGTCGCCTTTACGAGCAGTGTGCCGTTACGATAACCCTAGGCACACTGCCTGAGGCAGCCTATCGATAACCGGGTACCGACTAGGGGAGGGGTTGTAAGAACACAGGGATCGAGTCGCCAGTCCTCAAAAGATGGTGGGTACGGGAATTTTTCCAAAAACCCCCCGTACCGGGTTTTTCCGGCGGCGGGCGATCCTAAGGACCGCCGCCGCTAGACCGTGCCGCTCCTCCGACTGCGACCAGCCTCCGTCCTGCGTAGCATCAGGCCTCGCCCCCAGGGGAGACTTAAGACTCTCACAGGGCTGGCGACTGCTAGCGAGCGCTGTCCCAAGCGCTGCTTCCCAGCTGTCCGCCGCCAGCTCCAACACCCTCGTCCCTCCGCTGATCCGTTGGGTACGGACATTATTTTAGTGTCCAAAAAAGCCCTCCGTACAGGGCTTTTCGGCGGCGGCTGATCTCGAGGATCGCCGCCGCCTCCTGTAGCCGCTCCTCCGTCTGCGACTAGCCTCCGTCCTGTGCCATGTCTTGCCTCACCCCTCGGTGAGGTTCGACCGGCACAGGGCTGGTCGATAGCTAGCGAGCGCCCTTTCCTGGCGCTGCTTCCCGGCTGGCCACCACCAGCTCCAACACCCGCCTCCCACCGCTGATCCGGCCGTACCCTCCTCGCCAGCAAACGCTGCCGTAGTACAGGTCCCACTCCTAAAAGTAAGGCTGTATCTAGGAGTATCTGTGCGCGAAAAAAACATATCGGACGGGCCGAGCGGGAGATCTTGGCGCCGGTAGTGCACAGAAATTATTTATTCAAAAGCCCTCTGTACAGGGCTTTCCCGACAGCTGCTGATCCCACGGATCGAGCTGTCGGCCCTCTTAGCCCCCTACCGTGCCAGGCCTGGCACGGCTACGGGGTTTCCAGCGCCCACCACGGGGAGGTGAGGGGATGCCGACGGGCCTGCGAACGCACCCCCCTCCGGGGTCGCCGCCGCTGCGCCGCCGGCGGGCGCCGGAGGGGAGGACCTTTTGCAGAGCGCGCCAATGTGCCTCTGTGGGTGAGGCTTGGGCGGAGCCAAGGATGCGCAAGACCGGGGAGACAGCGGGGCGCGTGCAGACGGGGGCGTAGTGGGGGCTGCCCAAGAGACTGGGGTGGACGTCTGGGTCAAAGTCGGGGGTTGCGTGTGTCGGTCGCCCGATGACTATGGGGTCAACGGTGGGGCGACGACGGCCACGGGGGGTGTGGTCGCCACGCTTGGCTGGGGAAGAGTGATGTCCATGGAAGAGTAGAGGTGGGCCACCCGGAAATGGAGAGCGGCCAGACATTGGGGACGGCGGGGCGTACGAATTCGGGTGGTCACGGGAGGGGGGGACGCCGTGAAAGGGCGCCTCCGGGATGAGAGGTATGGGGTGGTGAGGGGCATATCCAACGGGGGGGTAGGGAGGGTGTGGCGGGAGTTGTTTGACTGCGATGTCGTGTAGGGCAGAATCAGCGGGGGGGTATGGGGGGGGTTGCAAGTGTTCACCTACGAGTTTGGGGCGCGAGGGCTCGCGGTAGTGCGCATCGAGGCGGCGCTGTGCGACGGCGGGGTGCGGAAGAGTACTCGCAGCAACAACAGCATCCTCGGCCGACAGCGAGTCGAAACGAGCTGTCAAGTGTGCCACTTGCGCAACGAGCAGCACGAGAGGATCCGGGGGGTGTTCGAGGGGGAGTTTGTGCACGTGGTGGCCCTCCGGAAAGTGTGCGAGGTGAGCGACGTGGCGGCGCTGAGCGACATGGGGGTGCGGATTAGCACCCGCAGCAGCAACAGCACCCGTGGCCGACTGCAAGTCGAAATGAGCTGTCAAGCGCGCCACTTGTGCAAAGATCTGCGCGAGAGTATCCGGGGGGTGTTCGAGGGGGAGGGTGTGCAGGTGGTGGCTGTCCGGAAAGTGTGCGAGGTGAGCATCGTGGCGGCGCTGAGCTACAGGTGGGTGCGATATAGCACCCGCAGCAGGAAGAGCAGCAATGGCGGCCGACCGCGAGTCGAGATACGCGTCAAGGCGCGTCAGTTGCACACGCAGCAGCTCGAGAACACCCTGGGTAATATGGACAGTGCTCTGCTGAGAGCCTGGGTCAGGGGAATCAACAGGTGCAACATGCGGGTTTTTTTGCGCCATTTTGACAGAGGGCGAAAAAGAAAGAGCTGGATTAAAAACAGGCAGCGGTAAAAACCGCTAGCCGGACTCGTGCCTAACAGTGGTATGCAAAGAGACGGCCTGATGCTCGCCGACCCCTCGGCTTGTAGCCCCGGGGTGTCTCAGAGCACCTTTTCTGTATCCTCCACCCATTGTGGGGCACAAGTCGAGGCCAAGGCCAGGACAGGTGGAGCGCTGCGCTGATGGCCTAGTCGCTAAGCTGATATGGAAATAAAAAAGGTAAGCTACGGCTAGCGTGCAACCTGTGGATGCGTATTCACCCGACAGTGCACCCCCCCGTTCTCCAGCTTGGACCTGTGTGCACCCTGTCCACACACGACGAGTGCGTCGGTGTGGGTGGCTGGCTATCTCCGGCGGGTGGCTGACTTAAGAGGGTGGTGGCGGGTTTTAAAATCGCAGTTTATACTGGCGATACCGCCGACTACAAGCTGAAAGTACTAGGTGTCTATAGAAACTTGCCTTCTGCGGGAGAGCTGTCGATCGCAGCTCGCCGAACCAGGTTATGGGCCCCCGCCTCACGTCACTCACGCGCGACAACCTGGTTCGGCGAGCTGCGATCGACAGCTCTCCCGCAGAAGGCAAGTTTCTATAGACACCTAGTACTTTCAACCTGTAGTCGGCGGTATCGCCAGTATAAACTGCGATTTTTAAAACCCGCCACCACCCTCTTAAGCCAGCCACCCGCCGGAGATAGCCAGCCAACCACACCGACGCACTCGTCGTGTGTGGACAGGGTGCACACAGGTCCAAGCTGGAGAACGGGGGGGTGCACTGTCGGGTGAATACGCATCCACAGGTCGCACGCCAGCCGTAGCTAACCTTTTATTTTTATTTTTATACTAGCCTCGCGCATCAGCCACCAGCGCAGCGCTCCACCTGTCCTGGCCTTGGCCTCGACTTGTGCCCCACACTGGGTGGAGGATACAGAAAAGGTGCTCTGAGACACCCCGGGGCTACAGGCCGAGGGGTCGGCGGGCATCAGGCCGTCTCTTAGCATACCGCTGTTAGGCACGAGTCCGGCTAGCGGTTTTTTACCGCTGCCTGTTTTTTCCTTCTGCTCTTTCTTTTTTTTCCCTCTGTCGAAATGGAGCAGAAAAACCCGCCTGATTCACCTGCTGATTCCCCTGAGTCAGGCTCTCACCAGAGCACCCTCGATCACCCCCCCGATACTCTCGCGCTGCTCGTTGCGCAAGTGGCGAGCTTAACTGCTCGTATCGACTCGCAGTCGGCCGAGGGTGCTGTCGCTGGTGCGGGTGCTAATCCGCACCCCCCTGTAGCTCAGCGCCGCCACGATGCCCCACTCGAACCCGTCCGGCACAGCCACGACGGTCACACCCTCCACCTGAGTGACCATATCCAACCTGGTTTCGTAACCCCGGACGCAGAAACACTCTTTCTTGCTGCAGCCCCTGTTAGCGACCCCACAGTCGCACAGCGCCGCCACGATGCGCCCCGCGAGCCCGCTCGTGCCGAGGCGCACTACGACCCCTCGCGTCCCGCCATCCGGGTTGATCACCTCCCACCACCTCCCCCCTTCCCCCACGCCGGATATGCCCTTCACCACCCCGGCCCCCATATCACGGAGGCGCCCTCTCATCTCATCCCCCCCTACCGTGACCACCCGCACTCGTACGGCCCGCCGCGTCCCATGGCCGGCCGCTCTCCCTTTCCCGGTGGCCCACCTCCTCCCTTTCATGGCCGGCACTCTCCCCCACTCCAACATGGCGACCCCAACCCCCGGGGCCGTCGTCGCCCCACTATCGACCCGGTGGTCATCAACCGGGCGGCACACGAAGCCCCCGGCTTCGACAAGGACGCCCTCAACCGGTCCATGAAGATGTCGGTCCCCGTCATGTGCCCGACCACGGACTTTAAGCAATGGAAGAGGACCTTCCTTAATTTCCTCTCCATCAAGGCCGCATACCTCATTCCTCAGCTGGCCATCCGCGACTCCGGCGTCTGGCTCGACGAACAAGCGCAACACTACGCCTACACGCTGCTCCTCCATGCAGCCAGCGCGAATAAGCGCGCTGACCAAGCCATGAAATGCGTTTCTCCAGCACGCCCAGACTGCGCCGCTGCCGCGTGGGACATCCTTTGTGAACGCCTCGACTGTCGGTCTTTTGCTCGCTCCTTGTCCCTCTTGGACAATATCACGGTCAGACAGCGCCCCGGTCAGCCACTCAGTGACTATGTCCACTACATGCGCCAGACCTTTGACGAGTACAACGACACATGCCAGTTGGCTGATGGCTCCGTTGCCATCCACCCCCACCACCTCGGTCTCCTCATGCTGCGCGGCATTTCTAGCAGCGGCCCACACGGTCAGGCGAAGCAATGCGTCATCAACGCCTTCGACACGGACTACATCATGTCGGCTGATGAAGTTATGGCGAGCATTCTACACCTTGCGCACAACATGGAAGACAACCCTGCTCCGGACGCAACCGCTCCGGACATATCACCTCCTCCCATCTCCGCGTTCGTCGCTGCGGGCCGCGGCTCGCACAGCGGTCGAGGCCCACCACACCATAACCTATTGAACCATGCAAACACAGTTAGTGTGGAAGATAACGTACGCAAACGTAGTTACAGTCACAGTCCCGCAAACGGAACAGTTAAGGCGACAACCAGCCTACAGGCGTGGTGTCGGGACAACAGAAGTGTGAGAGCTGTAGCCTAGCGACAGCTCTGTACCGAGTCAAACAGTTTATCGGTATGTCCGATCTAGACATGTACTAATCATATCTAGAATAGCTTACAGTAGCTATCTGCAACTAATACGTATGCGGTATTACTTACAACAGAGCCACGTTCCAAAGCATCTCCAAACCATTTCCAAAAGCTATTGAGGAACTTCGGGTCGCGGTCAGTAGCACGCAATCGAGGCAGTCCGTGTAATAGTTAGACTCCCTATGAAACGAACTCGCAGTTTTCTCTGCCGTAAAAATCTTCGTGCATGGCAATAATGGGCCATTCGAGTCAGATAGTCGACCACAATAACGACACTGTCAAAGCCATTGCTTACATGCATGTGTGTACAGTATTCAAGGCCATCTGCGTGCCACGGTTTGGGTGTGGATCACGCAGTGGGTCGAGAGCAACAACCGTTTCCGGTTGAGTTTTTGCTCTCCGACATACGCCGCAGCGCTAACACAAATCCTAGACAACTTGACGAGTTCCCTTCCACCATAATCTGCCATGTGCTTAGAAAAAGTGCTTTGAAAAAGTGCTTACAATTCCTTTGTCGCATGTTGAACCAATATCATGCAGCTCATAGATCACGAAAATGAAAAATGAAATGATGATTGTTTACAACCGTGCTAGCTAACCGGGGCCATATGCTGTCCCTTGACACCCTCGATCACGTCTGCTTCATGAGAATTTTGCGCTAAGGGTACGATTGGGCAATCTTCGACCGGGTACACATGGCGACACACACTTTTGTAATTACGTGCCGTTGTTTCTCGGGGTTGTGTAGTAGTCATTAATCCGCAATAATTGACACAACCCCACCGCCTAAGCACTAGCAACACAAAACAAATCATATCCGTAAGCTATTTTGATTCTTTCTAATCTTTCGTACAATCAAGTTGAAAGGATAATATGTCGCTAGTCTCTACGACGCGCGGCTCGCTCTTGTCGATGTGAGGGCGTTGATTAGCTAAGCTAGTGTATCTTCGCTCGCCGAGTCGGGCTTACCTGATGTCTACTCATGTGCGACTCCGATGGTGCCGGAGTCGGGAAGGGAGGGGGGAGTCAAACGGGAAAAAACCCTCGCTGAGGTCGTCGACGGCCCCGTCTTGATCTGCTCACACCCTCTTCCGAGATAACCGTTGCTCCTTCCGTCGTAGCTCGCCTCCTCGCGTAGGCTTCCGTTCCTCTCCGGGGCTCGGAAGGAACGGAAGTTCATAGTGGCAGACGGTGTCCGACTAGCCGCTAGCGTTCCTGCCACCGCACCAGATTTTTCCATGTTTTCGGTCCATCTCCGTATGTTTTCCAACAATTTATGATTGCGCTGAGTCCGCCCGTGACCTCCCGGGTGATTCACGGTGCTAGGATGCCGCCTTTGTAAGCAGTGTGCCGTCGCGATAACCCTAAGCACAGTACACATGGCAGCTTGTCGATAATTGGGTACCGGCTAGGGGAGGGTTTGGTCGAACACATGGAGCCAGTCGCCGTTCCTCAAAAGATGTCGGATGGGGAAATATTCAATTACCAAAAGCCCTCCGTAACGGGTTTTTCTGGAGGCGGTCGATCACGAGGACCTCCGCCGCTCGACCATACAGCTCCTCCGCCTGCGACCCTCCTCCGGCCTGCTTCGCGTCGTGCCTCACCCCCATGAGAGATTCGCGACATCCACGTGAATGGTCGGTGTCTATCGAGAGACCTTCCTTGGCGCAGCTTCCTGGCTGTCCGCCACGAGCTCCAACGCCCACTTTCTGCCGCATATCTGCCCGTAACCTCCTCGCCGCCAAACAACTAATGAGACACATGCCCCGCTCCCTTTGCATGATAGAATCCATGAAGTATCAAGTCGTCAAACGAAATATCCGACTTTCCGAGCGGGAGATCTTGGCACTCGTAGCATACCGATGTTATTTCTAAAAGCCCTCCGTACATGGCTTTCCCGACAGCTTTTGATCCCGCGGGTCGCAACTATCGGCTTACCGTGTCTAGGCCCTTACCGTGCAATGCCCGGCGCGGCAATAGGATTAACAACGCCTATGCCGAGGAGATGGGAGTGAGTGCCGACGGGCCTAGTAGCGCACCCCCCTCCGGGCCCGCCGCCGTTGCGCCGCCGATGGTGGTATGCTTTACCATTATCATGCGGCTCAAACAAAGTAGAAAATTTCTACAACAAGTACCGATAAATCGGTTGCTGTCTCAGGGCGTACCCAATATTGTCATCTAGGACTGAGGATTAGGGTTTTTCGCCGGGGAGTCTCTTGTCCATCCCTCTCCGTCGATAATAACAACATAGTTTTAGTCATACATGGACACACATGGTCTATCGATACGAAAAATATGAAAATACTATGTCGCCATCTCCATGATGCATGGTCCGCTCCCGCCGTTCGAGGGCAATGATCATCCTAGTTGGCTAGCATGTGCTGGTCAAATCGGGCCTACTTGACCTAGAAATTTGAAATTTGAAATTGTTTACAACAATACTAGTAAGAACCGGCTGTCGTCTCTGGGCCCCCCCTTTTGCTATGCCATACAGGACTTAGAAGCGTGAGGTAGACCGTTAACCACTAATCCCAACCTCTCCAATGGCAGTAACAGCTAATAATTTTGTAATCAAGAAAAGCAGATCTAAAATTAAATCCACTTGTCGAGAAATGCAAAACTAAACTGCTGCTCGACCTTCACGATGCACGGCCCGCTCCCGCCGAACCGGGGTGTCGACCGGCCTAGGCCGGTCGGCGTTCGGGAGGGACGACGGGCCAACCTAATCTAGCTCCCGCGTGACTTCGGTCTTGCCGAAGGTAGGAGGGGAAAGGCTGGCAAAAAACCCCTCCTCGCGCGGTCGCTCGTCGATCCCGCCGCACCATCCCGTAAACCCCGCCCCAAGGTCTTGCCGCGTCCACCGACGCGGCGGTCCTCCGTGTCGAGGTCCCCCATCACCTCGAGGACAGGTGGGGGGGACCGAGACACACATACATAGAAAAAACTAGCGCTCCTGCCTCCGCGCCTGAATTTTCCCCGCTCATTTCCCCGGTTTTTTCTCTGTCTGGTACCCGGGTACCTGTCGGTTCTCCGGCCTGTGGCCGTACCCTCCCCCCTCTGATCGCGCGTCCACCGAGCAGCCTTTTCTTGAGCGGGGGCCTCCACGCTCACCCGGGCCCACGCTCAAGGACCCCTAGGAGTATGTAGGTCTGTCGGGGTAGTGGGTGTCGAAGAGGGGGGGGGGGGAGGTCACCGTAGCCGGATCCGGAGGGCCGCGGGCGCCCGGAATTAAACAAATCCCTCCGTGCCGGGTTTTCCGGCGGCGCCGACCCAAAGGGTCGTCGCCGGCAGATCGTGTCGCTCCTCCCGTCGCGACCGTCCTCCTTGCCGTCCCAGCTGACTCCTCCCCCCGGGAGATGACGCTGGACGACGTAGCGGCGCGCTAGTGAGCGCCCTTCCATGGTGCTGCTCCCCAACTAGCTCGACGCCGGGTACGGACATTGTTTTTAGTATCCGAAAAAGCCCTCCGTACAGGGCTTTCCGGCGGCGGCTGATCCTGAGGATCGCCGCCGCCTCATATAGCCGCTCCTCCGTCTGCGACTAGCCACCGGCTTGTGCCATGTCTTGCCTCACCCCTCGGCGAGGTTCGACCGGCACATGGCTGGTCGACGGCTAGCGAGCGCCCTTTCCTAGCGCTGCTTCCCGGCTGGCCACCACCAGCTCCAACACCCGCCTCCCACCGCTGATCCGGCCGTACCCTCCCCGCCATCAAACGCTACCGTAGTACAGGCCCCACCCCTCAAAGGAAGGCAGTATCTAGGAGCATTTGTACGCGAAAAAAACATATCGGACGGGCCGAGCGGGAGATCTTGGCGCCGGTATCGCACAGAAATTATTTTTTCAAAAGCCCTATGTACAGGGCTTTCCCGACAGCTGCTGATCCCACGGATCGAGCTGTCGGCCCTCTTAGCCCCCTACCGTGTCAGGCCTGGCACGGCTACTACGGGGTTTCCAGCGCCCACCACGGGGAGGTGAGGGGATGTCGACGGGCCTGCGAGCGCACCCCCCTCCGGGGCCGCCGCCGCTGCGCCGCCGGCGGGCGCCTACTTGACCTAGGCTTTTGTGCGACACCGGCAGTACCGGAGCTTGGGGGGGGGGGGAGGAAAGCGGGAAAACCCCTCGTTCAAGTCGTCGAAGGCACCGACTCGATCTGCGCACACCCTCGTCCGAGATAAAGGCCGCTCCTCCCGCCGCTCTTGTCCTCCTAGCATGGGCTAAGATAGTAATATATTATCGGTGCCGTCAAGCCGTGCCGCTTCTCTCGCCGCGGCTGTCCTCCTCGATGCCGGTGTCGAGCTCCACCCCCTAGATAGGCCTCCTCGACCTCATGACCGCTTGTCGACGTCTAGTGAGAGCCATTCCCTAGCGATGCTTCCCGGATGTCCGCCACCAACTCCAACACCCGCGTCCCACCGCCGATCCGCCCGTTCCCCTCTCGCCAAAAATTTTCACATGCACCGCCCCCGCCTCCTTATCGGGAGAGTATATAAGAGTATATAGTCGCGAAAAACATATCGGACTGACCGAGAGAAGGATCTTAGTGTTGGAGTACGGATATTATGATTTCCAAAACCTTTGTACATATATGACTTTTTAAAAATTGTTGATCTCACGGACCGCATCTATCCCTATTTCGTTCAGCCTCCTACCGTGCCATGTATGGCACGGCTACAGGGCTACTAGCGCCCACCGCGTGGAGGTAGAGGTAGGTGCCGACGGGCCTGCGAGCGCACACCCTCCGGGGCCGCCGCCACTGCGCCACCGGCGGGTGAAATGCGGCTCCATGACTAATCTCAGTTGATGCTAAGAGCTTCTTGGGATACACAAGTGATCTAATATTCAAAAGTAACCGTCTCTGGCGTCAATTCGCCCGTCTTTCATTCATTCACCCTCGTCCCCATAAAACGAGTTTTGGGAGTACCCCTCCCGAATGAGGTCAACGAACTCGTGGCTCAGTCGCGAGGCATTTACAATCATCGAGTTTGATTGTGAGTCGTTTAAAAGCAACTTGGACTTCCGCCGTAGATTGCTTTCTTCCCATTGCTTCCTCCGCATCAACCTCAAAAAATAAAGATTAAGCATCAACTGCAATGCATCATTTTTTACTTTGACTGCTAATTCAGGGACGCATTGATTATATTGACCACCAATTCACGGATGCATTGATCACATAGATCACTAGTTCATAGACGCATTGATTAAATGGGGCACTAATTCATGGACGCATTGATTAAACGGGGCACAAATTCATGGATGCATTGATCAAATAGGGCACTAATTCGTGGACACATTGATTAAATGGGGCACTGATTCGTGGACGTGAGGGTAATGCGGAGCGAATGCATTGTTGCATCATGCGCATCGGTCTCCTGCCACAGTTTCTGAGGTCGATGTTTTCAACTAGATGAGTTTGTCTCAAAAATTCAAGTGGGACGAATATTGCAAATGGGACGTCCCATACAACTCTGCAAAAGTTTTGACCAACTTTGTGACCAACCCTCCCTCTTTTGGAAAACAGCCGCCTGGACTGGTCCGCTCACAAGTATAACCCTCTCTAGGTTGTGATTTTAATACTCTCCAAGTTGTCATGCATGCACCGAGTGACCCGCCGACTAGCTGCTCAATCAGGATCATCGGGAATATGAGCCAGGTTATCTTGTTTGCAAGAAAGACAAACTATTTTTTGTCGAGTGTGCTTGCAAAAGATATAGAGGTAGTAATTGTTATAGGATGCATATGTATACTCAGATCTTTTGCGTGATGCATGTGCATTTTCTGAAATACAATATGAAATTGTGCAGATTGTGCGCCACGAATATTGTAGTGCGGCAAAACAAGACACATTTGCTTATAATGTGCATTCATTGTTCTAATAGCCTAATGTATCTTCTATGCTGAAATATTATGAGACGCCTCTTGGGAACCCTCTGTAGCCATTGGTTCTCGTGAATCTCGTCCACTGCGTTACAGTCGCAATCTATCATTAGTACATTGCCAATAGTGTACACATGTTGGGTGAGTGTACTTGATATGTTGGATGGACGGACGTGCTGAGGACGTGGTGAGGGAGGGGTGGCTGTCATGTTTAGTGGCAATGTGATGTATTTGGTGCACATACGATCAGAATTTAATGAGTGTGTGTGTTTGTGTGTGTGTGTGCGTGCATGAGTGCTTCTGTTTATGTATGTGTGAATGTGTGTGTGTATATTCCTGATTTTGTGTGTGTGTGTGTGTGTGTGTGTGTGTGTGTGTGTGTGTGTGTGTGTGTGTGTGTGTGTGTGTGTGTGTGTGTGTGTGTGTGTGTGTGTGTGTGTGTGTGTGTGTGTGTGTGTGTGTGTGTGTGTGTATGGGTGCGTGTCGGTGAGCCATTTACAAAATATGGACGTCACACAAAATGCATACCAAACCGGCACACCAATGTCATTTCGATCTGTCAGTCAATAAGATCGAGTGCATGATTGTCAATTACTTGTTAGCTTACAGAATTTTTTTATCCGCACTAAATTGAATGTAGTAAAATCTGCCGTACCTGGCTGCAGGCTCATCGTCATCAGATTTTCATGTAACACAAAATAATTGTCGACCCTATAGCCCATCACGCGTAGCAGTGGTCTCGTTGTGGAACCGCCTAGAAGAGGGCCGGTTTCTCTCCAAATATCGGCTATAATGCAGGGGCCGACCCAAAATTCCTTCTGATTGAAGGCAAGTGAGTCCTGCACATGATGAGAAATGATTTAAAAACAAAAATTTGTTCCGAGAACATTTTCATAGCGGGGCTAAACAAGGTAAAGTTGTCGTTATAACGCATGCATGTCCTTGATGCTCTGGCACCCAATGAGTAACGGCCTCCGCTGACGGTAGCTACATAGGCCATATGAAGTGTGCCCCGTTTTGGTGGGGAAAACGTATTATTCGCCTTCACTACCCACTTCGCACACGTCTAGTTAAGATGGTTGCGAAGCCCAGCGAGCAGTGGCTTATTACGTTGTGTCGACCTTAGCTACATAGTTTTGACGCATGTTAGAGTTCCCTCTAATGTCACCAAATACAAGAAGCAACACGCAATTATTGTCGACGGGTGCACGCGACGCGACAACACGTATCCGGGATCGAAGATATAATATTAACCGACACGGAACGTCGAAGAGACGACGAATAAGGACAACATACTGCAAGACACTGGAAAGTGACGACAAAGCACAGAAAGGAACATAGAATATGACGGCCCACAGCGTTGTTTTAGAATTGAGAGCTAAGCAGTCGAAGACGATGGTACAATATGTTGGTGGTGTTGCATGCCAACATGTTTTGGCAGTATTGTCAATCTGCATCTCTGACTTGCTTCTTTACTCATCAAATTATGACTATGTCTGAGATGAGACAAAGCACATGGAATGCGGGTTCGCTTCACCTATTTTCTCTTGTCCCCGACCGTTTGCCTTGACGGTGATGCTGGGAGCACCGGATAGCGGAAATGCTCCATACTTTCGTGCTCGTCATGATAGGATCGTTACTTTTGCTGGGCTTGTATGGCAACTTGGCTCGCCGCATATTGCAAGTGGGTAGTGTTGCGAGACATGGTTTTGTGTGATAATCAAGTTGCTACACAGCAATGTTGGTCAAGTAGCATCGTGATAGTACGGCTGTGACTCAGCACTATGAGATGATAAGCCAATCAACAATAGAGAGGATTAGGTTGCTGATGGTGGCAAGTTGCTGAGCGTTAGATATCATCTAAAGGCTCAGAATATATGTTGGCGTGTGCTCACCACAAGGTGAGTGCGTGTCCTGTGATAGGCAAGTGCTAGGCACTTGCTGAGGGTGAGATGACATGCAGTGTCACTCACCGAGTGTAAGCATTCCTTATTGCCCCCTCAACTTTGACAGGTTATGGGCCCTCTAGCTGCTAGTTGTTGGAGTCATTTGTCTTGACTGGAACCTAGAGCTTGCTTCTCGAAGAGTGGTAGACCTTTGTGGTGTCGCACGATACGTGAGGTGCGGCTGGCTCACAAAGTGGCTGGCTCTTGCTTGTGTTTGTAGCTTTACTTCGATACCCGGCTGGTAGCGACTTGTTTGTGTCGCTTGGAGCCGGCTTCAACCCCCGAACGCCGACTCGTGTGACGTGAAGATCGGCTTGCTCTTCTTTGTTATAGCTTGGCGCTTTCTGGAATTTTATTCGCTTCCGGAGCTTGTCACCCGCCAGTTTCTTTTCTCGTGAAAGCCGATAGTGGTCCGGCTGAATTTTTGGAAAGGCATCTTACCACAAGTGTACTAGCACTCCTGTACGACGTCACTTGACCGACCTTCTGAGACTCGTTTCTGATTGCCTTGGCTGTATAGACTCCGGGAGTACAATTGCGTCTTCGGTCAGCCCTTTGTCGTCTCCTTTTCTGAGCCGTGTTGCCCGCCTCTTCACCGGTACTTGGTGCTTTTCTTGTTGGCAGTTCTCCTGATTTTCTGGTGCTCTTGCGAGCGCATCCGACGTACCTGATATGGACTCCGTGAAACTACCCAAGTTCAGTGGGGAGAGACGAGATTTTGACGTGTGGAAGAAACGTTTTCGTGCATTTGGCTTGATGCAAAAGTGGGCTCCGGCTTTGTCGTCGGATGGTGCCGCTTCCTCTCAACAACAAGTCGACATGTACTCCACATTGATTCTTGCGCTGCCGGAGGACGACCTTTCTATTATCGAGAATGTTAGCGAGGATGACAAGACCTGCGGCCACACTGCATGGACTGCGTTAGTCAATCATTATGAGGACGATGGTATTTACCGGTGTACGGAACTATTGCAGGACTTGGAGACGCCGCAAGCGGACGGCGAGAGCGGCATTCAATATCTGAACCGGTTAGTTCGACTGCAACGACAGCTTGCCCGAGTTGGGGACGTCGTCCACGACCGGCGTATCATCATGTACTTGGTGAAGGGCCTGCGCAGCGAATACCACTCCATCACCGACACGTGGGACGTACACGACCTCAGCATGGATACCGTCAAGCGTGATCTTCGTCAAAAGGGCATGCGCATCGAGAGTCGTGCGCAATCACATTCAACGGAGCCCCCAACGCCTACGGCTTTTGCAGCGTCTCATGATGACTCAACGACTGAACTTTTGAAGCGGCAAGTCTCCGAGCTCCAAGACCAACTGAAATCTCTTCAAGGAGCTGCGACTACTCGTCGTACCTCATATGGCAGAGGCGGAGCGAGAATTTTTCGTGGTGTTTGCTATGGCTGTGGTAAGAAGGGCCATCGCAGGTCCGAGTGCCCCGTCAACAACACCGGAGGTAACTCTGCGCAAATGGACTCCCCGGTTGCTTTTCCGGCGGTCATGGACGTGACAGCCACCCCTGCGAGGCCATTCTCCGAGGCTCGACACATGTTCGAGCGCGATGGGGAAACGTGGATGTGGTTGGCCGACAGCGGCGCCAGCCATCACATGACTAGTGTGCGCCGTGACTTCTGTGAGTATCGAGCGCTCACCGACCGGCTTTGGGTGAAGGGTATCAGCGCCCGCGCTGTTGGAGTGGGCTCGGTCCGAATCATTGTGAAGGCTGAAGATGGAGAGGAGATTCCTGCCACGCTAAAGAATGTGCTCCACGTTCCTGAGCTATCCCGTCGTGCGTCGTGGTCTTACCATCGACTTTTCAGCCTCACCCAAGCTCGGCGACAAGGTCATTCTGTGGTGTTAGCTGATCCCGTGGACCACCTTCGTCTTCATGCCGGTCATGGTGGTGGCGTGGTGGTTCCGTTGGAGCGCGCGCATTTATTGGTGTGGTTGCCGGCGCGGGTTGCTTCGTTGAATCCTACCGCTTCGGTCGCCACTGCGCCATTGGAAAAACGGTTGTGGCATTCCCGACTCGGTCACCTTGGCGAGTCGCAATTGGACGGGCTCTTGGCCACTCAGGTGGAGGGTGTGGCGTTTTCTGCGTCGGAGAAGTTGGGCTTCTGTGAGACGTGTGCTGTGTGTAAGTCGCACGTCCGCCGTATCTCTCGTGAGCCGGCTGACCGGAACGTTGGTGTCTTTGAGGTCCTCGGCTTAGACTTCTGCGGTCCTATGAGTGTTCCATCCTTGGGAGGACGGCGGTACAGCTTGTGTGCGGTTGATTTCCGGAGCCGTTTCATGCTGCATGATGCGGTCCGCTCCAAGGATGAGGCTCCCGCCTCGTTCCGTCGCATGTTGACTACCATCCGTTCTCTGGGGCACACGGTTCGTCGTCTTCGGGTGGACAATGACACGGTGTTCTTAGGTGCTGCCCTCCGAAACCTCTTGGATGAGTTCAACATCGCTGTGGAGATCACTGCCCCTTACGCGCATTGGCAACATGGCCGTATTGAGCGGCAGTGGGGGACATTGGTCCCGATGGCGCAGTCAATGATCCGGCGAGCCGCGCTGCCAAAATCGTATTGGGCTTTAGCGATGGCCGCTGCGGTGCATGTCCGCAATCGTGTGCATAGTAGCGGAGCCGGCGGTGTACCTTTCACCTTGGCGACCGGTAGACGAGCTGATTTGAGCTCCATGCGGGTCTTCGGCTGTCCGGCCTATGTCCACGTTGACAAGTCTCAACGCCGCAAACTTGACGATCGCGCGTGGAAGGGTGTCTTTGTGGGCTATGCTTCCGAATCACCTGCGTGGTTGGTGTACAATCCTGCTACTCGTCGGGTGGTGAGCAGCCGCAACGTGGTGTTCGATGAGGCTGCAGTCCTCTCCATGGGGGAGAGCAATGCGGAGCAACGCAATGATGATGAAGAGGACAGCATCCCGCGCACCATGTGTAGCGAAGAACCGGATACACCTTCGGGGGAGTCGCCGCTACGGGAGTCGCGGCAGCATTCCGGGTCGACGGAAGAGGAATGGGACATGCATTCGGGGGAGACTCCACGGCCAAGGTATAATCTTCGATCCACTGCTGCACCACAGCAATGCGTACCCAGTCCAAGGTATAATCTCCGTTCAGCGGGCGCTTCGGGAGATGGATGGACTGCGGGAAGTGCCGCAGCTATTAAGTCAGTCAGCAGCCCGACCGTTCAAGAGCCGGTGTCATACAAGCAAGCGCTGAGGAGTCCCCAATCGGGGGAGTGGGAGGCAGCTATCAAGAGCGAGTACGGATCACTTGTATCTCGGAAAACCTGGACATTGGTCCCTTGTCCTGCCGGTCGCAAACTCGTAGATTCCAAGTGGGTGTTCAAGCTGAAGCGCGATGCCAATGGACAGATTGCAAGGTACAAAGCAAGACTTGTGGCTCGCGGGCTTACTCAGGAGAAGGGTGTGGACTACCACGAGACCTTCGCTCCCACAGTGAGGGTGATTTCTATTCGAACGTTGCTCGCGCTTGCTGCTTATAATGATTGGGAGGTGGAGCAGCTTGATGTGGTGACGGCATTTTTGGAGGCCGATATCGAGGGAAATATCTACATGAGGCAGCCGGAAGGATTCCGTCACTTCGACATCAATGGAGAGGAGCGAGTGTGCTTGTTGAAGAAATCATTGTATGGCCTCAAGCAAGCTCCAAGGAACTGGAATAAGACCATCACAGCATGGCTAGAGGAGTATGGCTTTACCCAATCCAAGGTGGATCCCGGCATTTACGTCTTTATCAATGAGGGTGAGCTTTATGTCTTGGCGTTGTACGTGGACGACAGCATCATCGTCGGACCAGCGGGTAGCTTCATCGTTGGGTTCAAGTCGGCTTTCGGCGAAAGGTTCAACGTGCAAGACCTCGGTCCAGTGTCTTGGTTGCTTGGCATGACAGTCGAGCGTGATCGTGGCAGCCGCACCATCAGGATTGGACAACAGCAATACGTCTTAGATATGTTGGAGCGCTTCAACATGATGGGCTGCAAGCCAGTGGGCTCACCTATGGCGGTCGATGCTTTGAGCAATTGTGTGGAGACGTCGACATCAAGGCTGCCTCCCGGTCTAGTGCCGTACCAAAGCTTGGTCGGTAGCTTGTTGTATGTTTCCGTAAGCACACGGCCCGACATCACCATGGCTGTTAGCCACCTTAGTAGGTACATGTCCGACCCCTCTCAGTCACATTGGGAGCAAGCCAAGAGGGTGCTTCGCTACCTAAGGGGACCGCAGAGTCGGTGTTGATGTACGGTGGCGCACCCTCAGCAAAGCTGGTAGGATGGTCAGATTCTGACTACGCGAGTGATATTGGCGAGCGGCGCTCTCGCACGGGGTATGTGTTCATGCTCAACGGTGCAGCGGTGAGTTGGAAAAGCCAGCGGCAACAAACTGTGGCGTTGTCGACAGCGGAGGCAGAGTATATGGCGCTGACTGCCGCCACTCAGGAGGCGATGTTTTTGAAGCAACTACTCCACGAGTTTCACCAAGACTCCGGGTCTCCCATCACAATTCACGAGGACAATCAGAGTTGTATTGCACTCAGCAAGAATAGCATGACGACCGGACGCAGCAAGCACATGGACGTGAGGTACCACTTCTGTCGGGAGAAGGTGGAGAGCGGAGACATCGAGGTGCAATATTGTGCGACGGAGAACATGCTTGCTGATGTGCTTACCAAGCCATTAGTGAGTGCAAGGCATAGCAAGTTATGCAATGCCATCATGGGATTGCCTGCGTAGCAAGGGGGAGTGTTGCGAGACATGGTTTTGTGTGATAATCAAGTTGCTACACAGCAATGTTGGTCAAGTAGCATCGTGATAGTACGGCTGTGACTCAGCACTATGAGATGATAAGTCAATCAACAATAGAGAGGATTAGGTTGCTGATGGTGGCAAGTTGCTGAGCGTTAGATATCATCTAAAGGCTCAGAATATATGTTGGCGTGTGCTCACCACAAGGTGAGTGCGTGTCCTGTGATAGGCAAGTGCTAGGCACTTGCTGAGGGTGAGATGACATGCAGTGTCACTCACCGAGTGTAAGCATTCCTTATTGCCCCCTCAACTTTGACAGGTAGCATACTCGATTGTACTGCTCCCGGTTGGTAGACGACTTTCCCTTTTTATCTCGCATTATTGCGCCCTCCCCCCCCCCCCCCCCCCCCCCCCCCTCCAAACGGGAAATGTTAGTCAATAAATTGTATCAACGTCGGAGACCTTAGTAGTGTCCAAGGTTAGGGACACTACTAAGGTCTCATCTAGTTTTTCACATACCTTGATATTATCCAAGGTTAGGGATCATCCATCATTAAAAAAAATTATCATAAAATGGTGCCATCGATATGGACACATGTGCCATTGATAGCAACAAAATGACTATTGATTAATATCGGGGATGGCAATGTTTCCGTTTTTGAATATCGGGGATGACAATGATTCACTCGCTTGCAGTCAATGAAATAATGATGGCAATGATTGTGCTATCGATGGTGTGGGGATGGGTGAGGCCTTACCATTGAAGAACGTGTACATACAATTTTTTGCATATATGCTGATTTCCAATTATGGTCAGATTGATTTGAATCTAGAGGTTTGCATATCCAATATCATGTGTACGGGACAGTAACTCTAGCGGTTACTGTTACCGTTAAGATCGGTGCGTCTCACCTGCAGGGCAACCACCTTGCCCAAACAGTTAGACGCAGCCAACGACCAACGACTTCCCCAACGGTCAGCTCTAGCTAGCCCGTGCCTCATAAGCCGTAGCTAGCCACGAGCCTAGGCACTCTCTGCTTTCGCGCTCAGCCAATCTAGGCTTCGCGCGAATGCAGTCTCGACTCTCGTAGTCGAGCAGGGTGTCAGTTTTACCTTTTCGTCCCATGCGCACTCGAGCGTCACGCGACACTTCCCCTCGTTCAGCTACGCAGTTCCCCAATATGCAGCCTGAGCAGTCTACATCCGCCGCAGCGGCCGACCCTCACGCTACCTCACTCGAACAACGCACAGCCGAACAGATTCGTACGGCAGTTTTGGCATCGGAACAACGGATTACTGAGCAGTTTTTGGCGGCTAACGCTGCCTTACTCGCACAGCTCCAGCAGACGACAGCTACACCTGCTACTACCAATCAACAGCAGTCCATTCCCGCCGACGCAACAGCGACGGAGGGTGGTAAGGCGGCCCCCGAGCCACCTATTGACCTGCTCGACGACGAACCCGACCCCTCCGCGGCCGAGTTCGTCGACTTCACCTACTACGGCGAAGTCATCCCGGCCGGCCTCGAACGTCCCCCTCGAGACGTCGAGGAGCCACGTCTGTGGACTCTCACGGACGACACCGCCCGGGCTCTAAGCGACAAACGTACCCAAGCGGCATACGACGAGTACCTACACATCGGGTGCTATGCCTTCTTCGACAGTTGCGCCAACGCGGCAATTGGCGAGGCTTTGGACACGTTGTCGCACGGCCCACCTCTACCTACAGAGCAGGCGGCAGCGATTGCCCTCATCCGAGCGGGTCATCGCACCCACACAGCGACGGAGGAGGCCGCCCGTACTCGATTGGGCTTCCTCCGCCTCACCAAGGGCGGACAAACGAGCACGGATGCGGACCGCGTGTTCGCCGAATTGGCACACGAGCGCTTCTGCCGACCGCGTCCTACCGCGGTCTCCGGCACATTGGACGCGCTACGCCAAGCTTTCATCGACCGCACGCTTGAAGTCAGCTTACACGCCGCCAGCAAAGCCGCCGCCGGCGCCGCTTTCGCGAAGATCACGCCGGACAAGCCTACCGGCCCCGACGCTCGAACCCGCAAAGCCGCCGCCGACAAACGCAAGGCCGCTGCGGCAGCAGCAGCCGCGGCACGAGCCGCTCCACCCCCCAAGCCGACCGACTCGGCTAAAACCCCAAGCAAGAAATGATGGTGTGGCCCGCCGCGCCGATTCCTGCTCCCCGACATCTTCCTTCATGCGCCACCGCGTACGTCGAAAATGGCGGGAGTGGGAGCGCATCGGCGCGAGCGGCCAAGTCCTAAGTTGGATCCGCCACGGCGTACGTGTAAAGTTCAAGCACGGCCTACGCCCCAAGCCGTTCAACCACGGCATCTCCATGCTAGACGCCACACCCGACCAACTCGAGTTTCTCAACTCGGAACTACCACGCTTCGAGGCTTGCGGCGCGTGGGAGCGCTCTACGAACCCCCGCTACGTCTCCCGGATGTTCTTGGTGCCAAAACCCGGATGCAATCAATGGCGCTTGATTATCGACCTTCGAGAACTCAACCGCTACTGCTCAACATTCAACATGACTTGCGAGACCCTCAAGCACCTCCGCCATCTATCTCGACCGGGGGACTACTTCGTCTCACTCGACCTCGCCGATGGGTACTACACCCTTGGCATCCGGGAGGAAGACCGAGACTACTTCACGGTCAACTACCGCGGCACCCTATGGCGCCTCGCGTGCCTCCCCATGGGGTGGTCGGGCTCCGCCTACTACTTTTGCAAACTCACGCAAGTGTTTACGAACCACCTACGCCGCCCACCACCTCCCACGCCCGCATCTACACCGGCCGGCCCACGCCGCCCGTCCAAGCGCTTCCTCCGGAACGCGCGATGGCGAGGAACCCGACTACTCCCCTACATGGACGACTTCCTCTTCTTGGCGGATTCCTACGACGAGGCACTCTTACTTCGGCAGCGCGTCCAAGCCCTGCTCGACAGCCTCGGCCTACAACGCAACCCCAAGAAAGGTGTGTGGACGCCAACGCAAGTCGGCGACCACTTGGGCCTCACGGTGGATTTACAACGCGGCGAGTTTCGCGCCCCACTCGAAAAACTGCGACACCTCGCACAACACGCTTCGTCCTTGCTCGGACGAGCAGCGTCCAACGCACGATGGCTACCCACACGCCAACTCGCAGCCTTCGCGGGGAAAGCGCAATTTCTCTACCTCGCCATCGCGCCCGCCCGATTCTTTTTGCGCGAGCTCCACAACGTCTTGGCTACCCGTACCGGTTGGGGGGGACGCGTGCGCCTCACCCACCAACTCCGACGCGACCTCGAGTGGTGGCGCACGGTACCCTCCCAACACAACGGCCGGTCGATCTACAAGCCCATCGAGACCGCCTATTTGCACGCCGACTCGAGCGACTACGGATGGGGGGCCGTCCTCAACGAGGACGCCAATTACCAAGCCCGCGGGTTTTGGAGCGCCCCCGACCGCCTCCAACACATTACGTGGAAGGAGCTTCGAGCGGTCCGGCACGCGGTCGAATCCTTTCTCCCGCAACTCCGAGGACGACAAGTCCTCCTCCACGAGGACAACACTGCCGTGGTCGCCGTCCTAACCAAGCTAACGTCCCGGTCGCCCGTCATGATGACCGAGCTACGGCGTTTGTGGTTCCTACTCGACACCAACGACATCCACATCCGCCCACGCTACATCCGGTCGGCCGCCAACGTCTGGGCCGACACGCTCAGCCGCGAGATGGACTCCGAAGACTGGCAACTAAACCCACACCTCTTCAACCACCTTCAGCGCCGGTGGGGCCCGCATACAATCGACCGTTTCGCTTCTATGCTCAACACGCAGCTGCCACGCTTCAACGCCCGCTGGCGCGACCCCCTGTGCGAGGACATCGACTGCCTACACCTCCCCGACGCGGCGTGGAAACGCGAGAACAACTACTGCAACCACTTCCCAGCGTCCCGCGACATGTTCTTTCCCGGCAGGCTTGGCAAGCGCGAAGGGGTCGGGCCTCCCGCGTGGAGCATCGTGGCCTTTCGGCTAACACCCCCTCTTGGCTCTACAATCGACGCGGTGCGATTGGCCGGGCGATACGCCCGGACCGATTAAATGCGCATGTACAGCACGTCCCCCCTCTGCGTACAGGACCGCCGCGCTACGGACTACGCCGTGAAGCAGCACAGTCGCCCTGGTCAACCGATCTAGCTGAAACTTTTCAAGACCTCCTAGGATCAGACAAGCTCGGGGTTACGGCGGTTGCCCTACTCAGCAACTCGCTAGCGCCCACTACGTACGCGAGCTACCGGAGCGCAATCAGACAGTTTTTTATTTTTTGTGCAGAGGAAAACATCGCCCCGCTACAGGCCACACCCGCCACAATGGTCCGCTACACGGCCTGGCTTGCCCTACTCGGAACGGTCGCTGCAAGCTCGCTGCAACCTTACTTCTCCGCCGTTAACAAGTTCTTCCGTGACCACCGGCGCCAACCTATCGCCGTGGGCGAACTTTTGGCGGACGCCCTCCGTGGCCTCGAAATGCTACAGCACCGCCTAGTTCCCACCACCGCTCGCCTCCCGCTACCCGCACAAGTCGCCCTGGACATCCTGCACGCCGCCAACACCCTACACGGTACTTTCGCGTGGAGCCCTGCTTCCCTCCCTCAGATGCAACGCTTCAGAGCATGTTTAGCGGTGTGCGTCAATTACATGTGTTTCTGCCGCGCCGAAACCGGCGCCCGCTGCCAGACCGGCGACCTGGTTGTCGACTGGCCTTCTCAACAAATCTGCCTATTCGTACGAAAATCTAAAGGGGACCAGCGCCGCGACGCCGGCGATAAACCGGTCATCGCTATCCCTGTAGCCGCTAACCCCGTCTTGGCAGCCCTGATCGACTACTACACGGAGCACCGCGCGGCATTCTGCCGCAAATTCTACAACGCGACACCCCCGCTCGCCTTTTGGAGCTTCTCACCTTCGGAACCTTCTACCGATTGGGGCGCCGCGTCCACCATCTCCGCTTGGCTCGCCCTCGCCCTCCGCACAGCCGGCTCATCCGCGCCCACCGGTTTCAAGTGGACGTCGCACAGCCTACGGAAAGGCGCGGCGTCCGCTGCCAGCTGCATCGGCGCGCCCCTCCCCGTAATCAAATTTATGGGTGGCTGGGCCAAGAACAGCTCTGTGACCGAAGGCAAATATATTGACCCCACCATGACCCCAACACCTGCTGCTTGGCGGTTCTTCGGCTGGCTCACTCCGTCCCCCCCGCAACACTAATTCTGGGTGTGCAAGCCTTTGGCTTTAGGTTAGTGGCAAAACGTGCCCTAGGGTAAATGGTCAGATTGATTTGAATCTAGAGGTTTGCATATCCAATATCATGTGTACGAGACAGTAACTCTAGCGGTTAATGTTACCGTTAATATCGGCGCGTCTCACCTGCAGGGCAACCACCTTGCCCGAACAGTTAGACGCAGCCAACGACCAACGACTTCCCCAACGGTCAGCTCTAGCTAGCCCGTGCCTCATAAGCCGTAGCTAGCCACGAGCCTAGGCACTCTCTGCTTTCGCGCTCAGCCAATCTAGGCTTCGCGCGAACCCACCCACCCATCCCTATAATCCTGCACTAATCGATCCCCAGACCCTGTCTGTGGGTGTCTTTTGGCCAAATTGTAAGCAAGCTGACATCTTTGGCAAAACGTGCCCTAGGGTAAATTCAGTAACAATCCATACCCGTACATATGTATTGAAACGAGCGAGAACATTCACTTAGTATACTTAATCGCGTCATTGTTATTTGCAAGTTTTATAATTATTTTATTAGCTTGCGCCGAATAATAATCCTTACTTGTTGAAGTTCACATTTCAATTTATTGTTAATATGAAATATTTGTCATTTGTATCAAATTTTCCCATATCCTGCTACATTAATTTGATTAAATGTGTGTGTGTGTGTGTGTGTGTGTGTGTGTGTGTGTGTGTGTGTGTGTGTGTGTGTGTGCGTGTGTGCGTGTGTGTGTGTGTGTGTGTGTGTGTGTGTGTGTGTGTGTGTGTGTGTGTGTGTGTGTGTGTGTGTGTGTGTGTGTGTGTGTGTGTCCCCGTATCATCATCTCGATTGGATTCGGCACTATAATTGCGAAATTTTTTATTTGGAAAAAGGTCGAGTTGGTGCATAGCGTACTTATTGAGATAGGTATTTGGATACGTCTTTAACTGCTGCGCATCGCTACGATGGGTACAAGAGAATCCATGGCATGACTTTAGTGATTACAAAAATACACAGTGAGTGAAAAAAGGTGTGTGTGTGTGTATGCATATGTGTGTGTGTGTATGTGTATGTTTGTGTGTGCGTCTATCTGTCTATCTGTCGGTGTGTGCGTGTGAGTGCGCGCGCGCGCGCGTGTGTGTGTGTCACACCTACAAATGGGCCTCTGTGGTTTATTTTAGTAATTATGAAAATATATATTGAGAGACATAGAGTGCGTATGTTTGGATAATTACAATAAAAATATAAACAACGACGGGCACAAATAACTATTACTCGTGTAATGAAATTCATATAAATTTTCAATCATCCATCACTCTTATTGGTTTAATTGATGGACTTGCGCGTATTACTGTGTTACGCTCCGCACCATTTCTCTATTACTTTGTAATATTTTTTTGTTATTTACAGCTGCGTGTGCGGCAGGGAAACAACTCCCTGCGTCCATTCGTACACCGAGTTAAAATTGACGCCTATTACTATCGTCGGGATGATATGGGTTAGCGCTTGCTCATGCTGCCAACGAGGCATTTTTTAAGATTTAGTTGTTAAAAATACATAACCGGCAATGTATGGGGCTGGGGAACTACATTTGTCACTAACAATGCGTCCATTCGTGGAACTTCGTGTTTAGCTTTCATCATAGACATGTGCATAAGGTTTTGTGCTTGCTCATGCAGCCAACGAGGCAGTATGCAATCTCTGATTGTTAAAAAGTGATGATCCAAATTGCGGTATCGCCGTTTGCGTTTTGTTCGTACTTTGCAAAAGATGATATATTTGCTTTGGGTGTTTATGTACACACTCTTCCCACAAAGTCCGTTACTAGCGGCACGCATTTAATTGCCCCCTACGCACGGCCGCGATGGCCGTGCAACTCGATTGGGGGTTAGAGAACGCTTTTCGAACAACACACCACGGCGCGTTGTTCATTGACGTGGGCACATCTATCGGCACGCCCCAATTATTGTGGGCACACATTGGATTTGCGGCCCGTAAATTAAGTTGAAAACTTATATTTACTTGGGGGAAGGGCTTCCATTTGCAACTTAGCTTGCTCGAATCTGACACCGTACGGCAAAGTTAGGCTTTTTTAAGCCTCCCAAGCTGTGGGTTTCCGGCCCCAATCCCACGCACGTCAAGCATCTTAACGGCACATGCCATCACACCCACGTGCTCCCATGTTTGCGGACAACATGCTGGGATCATAAAAACCGCGGGTTGTGTCACCGATTCCGGGAGTATTCACGAGCCAAAGTGTGGAAAATCCGAATTCCGGGGCGCCCGAATCAGGGTATGTCCCGAAATCGGGGTTGACCCGCAAAACCCTAATACGTCAGATCGTAGCCGTGACAGGCCCCATTTGTGCCCCGCTTCCCCCTTAACTTCACCGTCAACATAAGTTTCGGTCCGCCTTTTCAACGAGCTAAAGTACAGTTAAACCCTAGAACCCCTATATGATAAACACCCGACCTACGCGAAAGGCCCTATTGCACTAGTAACGGACTTTATGGGAAGAGTGTATACGAGTAGCCCATAGTTGTGCCATATGATAATGCCTTTCTGTTGCTTTCACACACAGACACAGACACAAACACGCAGACACAGAGACACACATACACTCACACACATTGTGTCTTTTGTCTCTCACTACGTATTTTGTAATCGTCAAAGCAATGCTCATATACCCATTGTAGCGATGCGCAGCAATTAAAGACGTATCCAAATCCCTATCCCTCTACACCATTAATATGTACTTTCCAAATCCAAATAGCGCACTTGTAGTAATTAATCCAATCGAGCTGATGATAAGGGATATTGAACCATGCAAACACAGTTTGTGTGGAAGATAACTTACGCAAACGTAGTTACAGTCACAGTCCCGCAAACGGAACAATTACGGCGACAACCAGCCTACATGCGTGGTGTCGGGACAACAGAAGTGTTAGGGTTGTAGCCTAGCGACAGCTCTGTACCGAGTCAAACAGTTTATCGGTATGTCCGATCTAGACATGTACTAATCATATCTAGAATAGCTTACAGTAGCTATCTGCAACTAATAAGTATGCGGTATTACTTACAATACTCCCCCTGCAGGTAGCTGCGGGATGAAGCGTTGCATTGGGTCTTGTCCTCCAAGGATCGCACTTCGGCGTCTTGCCAGTGCAGGACCTAGGAGGAGTTTGGTGAGCATGTCAGCGTCGGCAAAGCCTGTGAGTTGGAGGTTGTGGTCCAGGCTCCCCCCCAACGTCAGGCGCATGTGGATGGTGCCATGAAGGGAGCGGAGGACCTTTTGCAGGGCGCGCCAATGTGCCTCCGTGGGTGAGGCTTGGGCGGAGCCAAGGATGCGCAAGATCGTGGAGACAGCGGGGCGCGTGCAGACGGGGGCGTAGTGGGGGCTGCCCAAGAGACTGGGGTGGACGTCTGGGTCAAAGTCGGGGGTTGCGTGTGTCGGTCGCCCGATGACTATGGGGTCAACGGTGGGGCGACGACGGCCACGGGGGGTGTGGTCGCCACGCTGGGCTGGGGAAGCATGTTGTCCATGGAAGGGAAGAGGTGGGCCACCGGGAAAGGGAGAGCGGCCGGCCATGGGAGGCGGCGGGGCGTACGAATGCGGGTGGTCACGGGAGGGGGGGACGCCGTGAGGGGGCGCCTCCGGGATGAGAGGTATGGGGTGGTGAGGGGCATATCCAACGGGGGGGTAGGGGGGGGTGGCAGGGTTTGTTCAACCGCGATGTCGTGACGCGATGGGTCGCGGTGTAGGGCAGAATCAGCGGGGGGGTATTGGGGGGGTGGTTGCAAGTGTTCACCTACGAGTTCGGGACGCGAGGGCTCGCGGTGCGCATCGGGACGGCGCTGTGCGACGGCGGTGTCGCCAACAGGGGCTGCAGCGGTAGCCGCAGACAAGGCTGACTGTGCGTCCTGTGGGGCGTAGACATGCTGGGGATGCACAAGCAGGGGGAGGGTGTGCACGTCGTGGCTGTCCCGAAAGTGTCCGAGGTGAGCATCGTGGCGGCGCTGAGCGACAGGGGGGTGCGATATAGCACCCGCGGCAAGAAGAGAAGCAATGGCGGCCGACCGCGAGTCGAGATACGCTTCAAGGCGCGTCAGTTGCACAAGGAGCAGCTCGAGAACACCCTGGGTAGAATCGGTAGTGCTATGCTGAGAGCCTGGGTCGGGGGAATCAACAGGTGAAACAGGCGGGGTTTTCTGCGCCATTTCGACAGAGGGCGAAAAAGAAAGAGCTGGATAAAAAACAGGCAGCGGTAAAAACCGCTAGCCGGACTCGTGCCTAACAGCGGTATGCAAAGAGACGGCCTGATGCCCGCCGACCCCTCGGCCTGTAGCCCCGGGGTGTCTCAGAGCACCTTCTCTGTATCCTCCACCCAGTGTGGGGCACAAGTCGAGGCCAAGGCAAGGACAGGTGGAGCGCTCCGCTGGCGGCTGAGTCGCTAAGATAATATAAAAATAAAAAAGATAAGCTACGGCTGGCGTGCAACATGTGGATGCGTATTCACCCGACAGTGCACCCCCCCGTTCTCCAGCTTGGACATGTGTGCACCCTGTCCACACACGACGAGTGCGTCGGTGTGGGTGGCTGGCTATCGCCGTCGAGTGGCTGACTTAACATGGGTGGTGGGGGGGTTTTAAATCGCAGTTTATACTGGCGATACCGCCGACAACAGGTTGAAAGTACTAGTTTTCTAGATAAACTTGCCTTCTGCGGAAGAGCTGTCGATCGCAGCTCGCCGAACCATGTTGTCGCGCGTGAGTGACGTGAGGCGGGGGCCCATAACCTATTGAACCATGCAAACACAGTTTGTGTGGAAGATAACTTACGCAAACGTAGTTACAGTCACAGTCCCGCAAACGGAACAATTACGGCGACAACCAGCCTACAGGCGTGGTGTCGGGACAACAGAAGTGTTAGGGCTGTAGCCTAGCGACAGCTCTGTACCGAGTCAAACAGTTTATCGGTATGTCCGATCTAGACATTTACTAATTAAATCTAGAATAGCTTACAGTAGCTATCTGCAACTAATACGTATGCGGTATTACTTACAACAGATACACACACACACACACACACATTTAAGCAAATCAATGTTATACTATATACATATCCTTCCCCCCCCCCCCCCCCCCCCCCCCCCCCCCCGAATTTTGCTATATAGTACATGTATAACAATGAATAGAAATACCCTCGGCTTACATTGAACTACTTTGCAAAATGGTTACGCTCTCGCACATTCGTTCCGCATTAGTCGAAATGTTTTTTTATACATTATGCTCTCAAGCAAACTGCCACACTGAGGTCCCGCAAGCACAAGTCATTCAGGTCTTAGGATATGGTCTTGATATATGGTCTTAGGATATGGTCTTGGCCGGGGGTAGAGATGCAATCGGCGTCGCTGTAAGGCGTGAGCACTTGATTAATAATCAATAGCAAATGTTATTGTCATTGGCTATTCATAACTACGCTGTCTCGTGTGAGCCCTTCTATCTTCGGACTCATGCTATCATCATGTATCATGCTGCACTACCAAACAAATGTGTGACTACAGATAGGGCCACTTCTTGTTAGGGTAAGCAAGGACCCTAAGTTTGACAATAGCACCATCCACTCGTATGAAAGCCAAAACTAGTACACCATAAGCGCACACTCGTGTGGGTAGTACTTTCCTAGAATATGGCCATCGACTGAAGTGCCTGAGAAAAATTACAGACGTATCATGGGGTGTAGTGATGTTTCATTTTTTGATGGGCAAAACCGCTTTGCTGAGTACATCAGAGCAAAACGCGCGAATTTATCCAAGGCTTACCACTTCGGTTGCCAGCGGGATGTGGAGCGTTGGTATTTTGTATATGTCACGTGCATTTTATTGCACAAGCTGTTGGCGCAACTGATGTTGCCTGCCCCCTTGTGCTCCGCGGGCTTAGGCTTCTTTGCCTCCCCTCCATTCTCCTTTGTTGCTGGTGAAGTTCACTGCCTTCTTTGTGATCATTTTTTTACTATTTGGTTGCACAAGCGCCATGCCCCCCCACGTGATGCACAACTATTGAGAAATTACCGAGAGAACGCCTGAGCGATGCAATATTACTTTCCATAGTGGATATCGAAATGATTGATAAATTATAGACAAATACTCCGTCATTCACAACACACGTTATTCCGCTGAGAGTGCCACCAACCGCTCTCGCATGCTGGCATACACCTTCTTCCACGACAGCTCTCTGCACACATGCGCCCTCGCAGCAGCCCCCCGCTCCAGCACCTCATCTGGATGGGCGTGCGCATACTGCATAGCGGCCGCAAGCGAAGCCGGCGCGTAGTCGCCCCACTGTAGCGGCTGTGCAGTTTCCCAGTCCCGTGTGAAAACAGCCATGGCGTCGGGGGCGCATGGCGGTTTGGTACACAGGGCGGTGGTGGCAGGGAAGAGGAAGCCCGTCGAGTTGGACACAAACTCGGTGGGAGGGCCGTATTCGGGCAGTATTACCGGGACACCGCGCGCCATGGCAGCCAGTATGCCCAGCCCGAAACCCTCCGACCTGCAAGCGACGGTGCAACTGACGCTGGTGAGCAAAGAACCACAGAGAGAGGCCACGCTATAACAGATTCATAAACAAGAGGGAGAAGACGTAAAACGGGTCACATTGTGGTATGAAGGCAAGGTACCTCGAGGAGTGGATAACGACATCCACCCTTGCGAATAGTTCGTTCAACTCCTTTGCACTAAGTTTCTCGCGGATGAAGCGAATGGGGGCGACGTGTGGCGAGAGCCGCTGCAGCTGCGAATCGATGTAGTTGAACACATCCTTGTCGCCGTATTGACAGTGAATGATTAGCTCGACGCCGTTAGAAGGGTCGAAGGCCAGCTCCCAGGCCTGAAGCAGCAGATCCAAGCCCTTTCGCCACAGCGCCCCACCGTGGAACAGCATTCGAAAAGGCTTCGGCCCCTGGAGCACGCTACGAGATGCGGCGACGGGTGGGCTGGCACATGCCTCTGCAGGCGCACCGTGCCCGACCACGTGCAGTTTTTCAGGTAACACGCCGCTCCTGGCAAAAACGTCCACTAAAAACCTGGCAAACCAAGGGAAAAGGCAAAAACGAGGGATGAGAGGCTGCCCACATCGCCATTAGTCAATAGAATCGAAAGCTAACAAAAACCACGGAGTATGTGTCACTTGATTGGTAAATTTTACACAACAATTTTTCTTAAAATCGGAGAGCATCAAGAGCGCCCCGGATAGTGTCGCCAGGCACCACCCACGCACTTTCAGGAGGACACGATCTCCATTGGCATAGTGGATACATGAATATACCTGTGACGGAAGAGTGGGCTTTCAGCGATCCCCAAACTAAGCTATTCCTGTGTAAGCCTAAGCCCCCAAAGACAGTTGCTCCCCTCCCCTAATCCTAATCCTAATCTTAATACTAATCCTAACATGTTCGGTCGAAACGTTTCCGATCTGTCCAGAACAGAACACAGCCTCCCACTTCCTGCCAACACGCCCGCAGCTGACTCCAATCTTTCTCTCTAACCGCAAGACTAGAACATCAGACTTCAAACGCTGCCTAACGCTATCTGGGTATCGCAGCAGTGTGGTGACCGATGCAGAGCATCCTAAAGAACGGGCTTACCTGGCTGGCACCCAGACCTCCGCCGCCCACTCGTTCAGCATCTTCACCCACAGAGCCGGGACGGCCTCAAACTCCCACGGCAGGTACATAACCAGCCGTCCGCGCGGTGGAGGCTGAAAGTTGGGCGGCCAATGAATGCGGATCGTCACATCCGGGTCCTGCGCCACTGCACTCTGATTGCGAATGATGCGGCTGTAGATGTCGGCAAAGGCGTCTGGGTCGAAGCGCTCCCCCTGCGACAAGTCCCTCACAAACAGCTCCACGCCTGGGTCTGCCACCATCTGTCGTGCGAAGCCGCGCGAGGCTACCGCAAAGCCAGAAACATCCGAAAAGGGGGCATCCCAGCGCACCCGAATTTGTGGAGATAAGGGCTGGGCAGGTAGAGGTAAGGGGGGGATGGGGCGGATGGGCTGCAGAGCGGGCGCGCCCTCATTCGCGGCCGCTGCTATGATCTCTGAGAGGGGGAGCGGTATCGTGGCAAACCAGGGGAAGCAGTCCGCAACTCCGTACGAGACGGTGGCAGTGCCAGCCTGCATGTCCACCACCAGCCCAGCCGCGAATTGAATGTCCTCTGAGGGCACGCGGCCTGTGAGGGGCAGACGGAAGGGCTCTGACAGCCAGAGCGGAGGGTGCGGTGCCTCACGTGACAGCAACAACCACTTGTGTGTGTAAATGCGCCCCAGCTCCATATCCTGCTTGTGGTGCACCAGGCCCAAATAGCCGTGCGGCGTCGCTACCAACGGCGTGCTCCCCCGAAGTCGCCCCACCTGCTCGACAGCCTGACCCGCCTTGGCCCCATCCCCATTCACCATCTGGATAGCCGCACACTCGCCGGTGAGTATGTCCAGGGTGCATGTGCGTAGAGGAAACACAGAGTACACCAGCACAAGCGGGCCGTCGCCGCCCACAAGCGGCACAAAGTTTTTGTTTTCGGCATAGAAAGCTGTGGCAGGTGTCGTGACGAGCAGCGCTCGGCGCACCCGAAGTGTGGGAGAAAGAGCCAGCAGAATTACACGGCGGCGGTGGTGCGTTGCCTTGTAAATATCGGTTGGGGGTGGCACAATCGCGACCCCGATAGAGGCAAGTACGTAGAGGTTGCCCTGCGTTGAGGAAGAGGAGAGACAATCGGTTAGCCATCGACTGCTAACATAGCCTGCATTCTCAGCACCAGGCACACACATACGGTCAAGAGTCTAAAAGCGTCTACCATAGCAAAGGTGAAGGGAAAAATGCATGAAGTCATGAAGCCTCAGCTGCAGAAGTAAAAAACGTCGCACCACCATATAAATCAACATATATAGAACGAGTTCTCGAATAGAAAACAATGGGTTGTAAGAGGGGAAGGGGGTAGAATGCCGTGTTTGTTCAGTAATGATGCAGTGCGTCGGCAAGTGAGAGTGTGGTATACCTGATACACAAAGGCCCGCGGGTCCTCGGCCCCGATGAATGACTTCCTGTGAATGGCTGTGTCGGGATCCAGGTTATCGATTTCGGTGATGTCTTCCAGCATAGTGCACCCGGTGACAACGAGTTGGCAGGTGGGGCAGTCGGGTGGGACGCGCAGGTTGCACATTCCAATGCGGCTGGTGTAGGAGCGGCGCCGCGGCTGGTCCAATTCGTAATCCCCATTGACGCTGGTGCATCCACACCGTGTGGCGGTGGTAGCGCGGTACACTATCGACAGCTGCCCATCTACAGAACGGAACACGCAGGGGTTTATGGCCCCTGTTACCGGTAACTCCTCCCACACCTTGAAACCCACCTTCTCCAGATGTACACGTGAATGCTCCGCTAGCACTTCACTGATAGCATTCGCATCCACCAGGGTGTGGTCTTCTTCTGCCTTCTCCACCACCGGACAAAGCCCGTGGTCACCGCACTCGTCACACAGCAAGGGTGGCGGGAGGACAAACGACGCTGCACGGGAGACTTTGGGCACGGGGAACAGCCCCTCCTCACAGCGTCCCCCGCCGGCCCCGCCGTCGTCATTCCCACGGTAGCAGTTTGGAAACTTAAAGCCCCAGAGATCTGAAACGGCTGCGTCCCCTGCGTACAGCTCACAGCCGCGCTGGATGCCGGTAGTGAAGCTCAGCCACTCCCCACCCTTCCTCTTCCCACTCTGCTGCAGATTGACGTACCCCTGACACAGCCACGTCTCCCCCGTGTCGCTCCGTCGAGTGTAAAGAGAGCAGTGCGGCTCTGCTGCACACAGCGCCGCCGCCATAGCTGCGCTGTGAGTGTGTCCATTGCCCAGCACCTGCTGCGGACTGCAGATGGCATTTCCTTTCACCTCAAAGCTCCCCCCCGCCACTGCCGCTGCTGTCAACGCTGAGCGAGCTGCAAGCTTCATGCGAACGGGGGAGAACTCGCCCCCAGTGCAGCCCGCCACCCCTGCACGGCAACCATACATCCAGCTGAACCTGCCTGAGGCACCCAGCCACTCAGTGCTCTCACCCGCCGCGCTGCACAGAACAGTGTCCCCACTTTCGGCTTGTCGTGCAAAGGAGACGCACTCTGTACGCTCTGCGCAGTCTGAGGCAGCGGCGTGGAGGAAAGGGGTGCGGTAGCGGTGCAGCTGTGTGCAGGGCAACGGGGAGAACTGGAGGTGGAAATCAGCGAGGCCCACGCCAGCACAGATGCTGACAGCCCTGCTGGCCGCGTGGAGTTTCACCAGCTTAGGGCTGTGCAGCTGACAGGGGCCCAACAGCGCCGCTCGCCACAGGAAACGCAGCGGGTTAACGCGGCCGAGCCAGCCAGCACGCTTGTGGGACCGACACAGCAGCGTCCGCCCCGAGACGACCTACACAGTGGCACGTGACCTTCAGCTATGCAAGCAGTAATAGTACCGCCGCCCAATCATTTTTAGGAAGTAGGGGTCAAGACGGAGTTGACCAGGTCGTCCGTTCCTGTGTGGAGACCGTGAGCGCGCGTGTGTGCTGAAACCTGCGCATGCAACGAGCATACACTGTGGGGCGCGCCTGTCTGAAAGTGGCCGTGCAGCCCGGGGTCTCCAAGCACAGCGACATGGCCTCCTCCAGTGATTCGCTCCGCGGCCATGATGACGTAACCTCGGCAATGCATGTGATGTCGCCGCGGCGGCGTTCGAACTGCTGCGCCGCCGCGCCGGTGCGGCCGTTCAGCGGCAGACTCGGGCTCTTCGGG
>JAPMLY010000937.1:85000-99184 GCA_026401115.1 Tetraselmis chui
TGAATTGACTTCGACACCATCGCATGAGCTCTCAGCCCCGATAAGGACATGCAGCGTCGTGAGGGAGGACTCTACTACAAGTGTCCCAAGCACGGTATTCGTGTCTTCAGCTGCCCGGAGCTGAAGTCAAAAGGGCAGGACCACACTGCGATTAAGCAGAAATGGCGGTGGTATGGCTGCTCTTCGGATGAGCTAGAGCAACTAGCTATATCTACCTGCCATCCTATGACATTCTTGTAAGGCTAGGGATCAGCCATCGATACATCGTTGACAATATCATCATCACCCTCTGATGATGCCATCGATGTGCTGGGTTGTGACATCATCATCGACATTATGACAAAAGTGCTAGCATCAATGCCATCAATTATCAAAACATTCAGAAAATATTATTATCAAGGCCCGATATGCTGATATATCGTCCCAAATATAGATGCATCGGCGATAATATTGGCTAAATGTGCCATCGATGTTAACATCCCAAACATCAACGCCATCAACATCGACAATCCGAGATATCAAGCCCATCAACATCGACGTTTCAAAATATCACTACCATCAACATCGACAAAATTCACTTGGTCCCTAGCCTTACAATGTTAGCGACTCATGCGCAAGGTTCAAGACTGACACCTCCGTCGACTACACTTTTGACTCATGCAAAGTGGGTAGCAAGACATCGTCAAGAGAAGAAGTTGAGAGACATTCGGTGACATGTAACAACACGTTCGATCGATTGGAAGTTGATGGACACCGTCTTTGATCCTATGCACTTGCAATTCGACTTCACATTGGAGTGATGTACGGATAATAAGGGATTCAATTTGCGCAGTGACTTACCTCACAATTCCCCGAGTAATTTCACCCCGGGACATGATTTGACCGGAGAAAGGGTTTTTCTTAAATCCGCCATGGGAGTTGACTGAGCAGATTTCAAAACACATCGAGAAATATAGATATACAGCCCCGGCATCCACGATGGATGTGTTCGCTGATTTCGCACTACCAAAGTGGCATGGGTTATACACGCTCACTCGATACTTGAAATTGTACGACCAAGAGCTTCATACCAGGACGCAGTTGCTTACTCTCCCTGCGGTGGACACCCCCACCAAGTACGAGGTCGTGGCACCTACTCCTTAGTAAGTATATTCGTGGTTGGTTGACTCTGATTGTGAATTTTCGGATTCAGCCCTGACTCTACCTCCGACTTCACATGCATAACCATCTTCGGTACTATGATTAGGAGACACCTCTCTAGAGTCCATTGCTACGCTAAGATATTTTCCCCGGACGCTACCGCCCTACTAACGGACGTCTCAGAAATTCGTCTGCTACTTCGCGCTAAGCTCATCGTGAAAATTCCTAGTGGCGGACAGAATATTTCCGGATTACCCAATTACGCTGCGACACTTGAGCTCGTGTATAATGACTTCGTAAAGCGCTTTTCGTTGCCTACAAGAAAGTCCGAGGCTTAAACCCTAATTCATCTCGCCAACGGACAACGTGTGACGTTCTCGACAGTTGGCTCGACTCTAGTTCCAACGGACTTATACGTCTTGCGTGATGTACGCGACGCTGATACAGTGCTAGGCTTACCATGGTTGGACGATGAGCAAGCCACAGTTTGGCACGACGCGTGTCTTCACCTTGATGGACGGCATAAGAGCTGACACTCGCGTTGAGGAGCGACATTTTGAGTGTATACTAATGTCATCGAACAAGATTCAGAAGCTCACGCGCAAGACGCGCCGAAACGAAGACCGTGACGCTTACTTATTTGTGTTTAACGCCACGCCAGTGAACCCACGTCCGAGTGAGCTTCACACAATAGAGGAGCTATCTGTTGAACAACGTAGCAACTTCAAGACGTTAATCTAAGATGACTGTCCGGAGTTTATGCAACCTTCGGGCTGTTCCAATGTAAGCTGAAACTGGGATCGCCCCATCGAAAAAACTTGTTCGATGAAGTGCCATCGACAATAAAGATTGTCTCTTACAGAGCGCACTCAGCTGAATCGACAGCTCTCGCCGCGGTTATCCTCCTCGCTGATGGTATCGAGCTCCAACCCCCACGGGTGGGTTTTCTCGACTTCATGAGCGCTCGTTGGCGACGAGCGAGCGCCCTTTCCTTGCGCTCCTTCCCGGCTGTCCGCCGCAAGCTCCAACACCCGCGTTCCACCGTTAACCCGTCCGCACCCTTCTCGCCAAAATATATTTCACAAAAAAAACCCCGCCTCCTTATCGGGTGAGTATCTGCGAGTATTCAGTCGCGGAAAGACATATCAAACTGCCCGAGCGGGAGATATTGGCGCCGGTAGTACACAGAAAATATCTTTAACAACCCTCCGTATATGGCTTTCCCGACAGTTGCTGCTGACGCGGATCGCATGTATCGGCTCACTCCGCCTAGCCCCCAACGGTGCTAGGCATGGAACGGCTAGAGGGTTACCAACGCTCACCACGAAGAGGTGGGAGTGAGTGCCGACTGACCTGCGAGCGAACCCCCCTCCGGAGCCGCCGGCGGGCGCCCACGATGCGTTAGCTATAGAGGCCAACGATCCGCGCGCGAGGGTGATTACGCTAGAAAGTCAGCCGCCCCTTATGTCCGATAAGTTTCCCTCCCGCCCTTCTGTGTTTGTATCTTCGGGTACGTGATAGGAAAAGCAAGCGCACACGACATGCCATTCTAGGTCGGTGTCGCCGCTCTCTTGGCGGCCGGGCGCTACACACTCGGCGGATAAAACTGCAATTGTGCAAGCATGTTGACAACACATCGTCGATATCTTTTCATGCTTCGCGCGACGAAAAGTGTACCGAGCTTCAAATGCATGCGTGCATACAATGCACATACACGAAATTCGGGCCGAAAAATTAATTAAAACATGTGGTTTAACATACAATGGAAATTGAAAATTGTTTGCAACATTAGC
Source organism: Tetraselmis chui (assembly GCA_026401115.1). NCBI lineage: Eukaryota > Viridiplantae > Chlorophyta > Chlorodendrophyceae > Chlorodendrales > Chlorodendraceae > Tetraselmis > Tetraselmis chui. The sequence continues at coordinate 87,934 of JAPMLY010000937.1, forward strand.
TTATTCAACTATTCGGTGTGTTGTCTAAGGCCCCACCCAGAGCTGCCATTTTGGTCTTAGGATGAGGGTTTAAGGCCGGATGCCCTACTCCAATATCCTCCGCGGGACTACATATCGCAACCTTTAAAAGAATATTTTGAGGATCTAGATTAAAGCCCGGACGACATAACGGTATTTCGAAAATAGAAATTACGCCATATACAAGTATCTTTTGTAATAGTCATTTTCCTTCCACTCCGGAAGTGAAAGTCCTACCCCAGGTACCGCTCGCCCGGGCCGATCGCTAAGCTAGGGGGGCAACCGTGATAGCTCCTTCCCTAGCCAACCTTCTCACTACTTCTTCCACCACGGGAGGACGGCTAAGGCAACAGCCCAAATGAAAATGAAAGTAGAAATTAATTGCAATAATCACGGGACATTATGTTTGACATTATGTCTAAGGGCTTTCTTGCATATGACATCTAGGACATATAATGCAAAAATTTGGCCGGGAGGGCTCCTTGTCCATCCTCTCCAAAGGTATTGTGGGGCTTTACTCCCCTGTGGGAGGTTCTTGGCAGGGTAGGGCGAGGGGTTGTATTAGATGGGTGGGTAGGGTTAGAAATATTGGTGAAAAAATTGTTTGTAAGTGGTAAAGGATTTGATACGGTAGATGCAGAATAAATGGTGGAGCCATTGGACATATTTTATGTGTAGGCGGGAGAATATGCGGGTAGTGTCTTGGGTTAGGGGATAGGGGGTTTTTTCTGGAGAGTCAATTCTAGGGTTAATTAAGGTGGTGATGTTGGTGTGCGTGAGGGACTGGGGTGTGCCGGTGCGGCTCACAACTATGGATACGATGTCCAAGTGTGTGCCTCGCCAATGTGAGCGGAGTGCGCTTGCAAGGGGGGCGTATCTTATTATGATGAGGTGATGGGTGTCTTAAAGATTACTATATGAATTTTACGAATAGTAGAATATCTACGACGAAAGCATGTTTGGCCGACGAGGCGGGGTTCTAGGAGTCTAATAAAGTCGGGTTTATGTGATGGGGGTCAGAGTTGGGTGGGCAAGATATCCTATGGCAAGACTGCGGGGCAGGGGGTTAGGGAAGAATGGTCAAGACCTTCGTCTGCGTCCACTCTACGAGTGGTCACTTGATTGTGATGTATAGAGAGTGTATAAAATTGAGGGAGTGGTTCGCTTTGTGTGTCTGATGTTGTTGCGAGACATGGTTTTGTGTGGTAATCAAGTTGCTACACAGCAACGTTGGTCAAGTAGCATCGTGATTGTACGGCTGTGACTCAGCACAATAAGATGATAAGCCAATCAACAATAGAGAGGATTAGGTTGCTGATGATGGCAAGTTGTTGAGCGTTAGATATCATCTAAAGGCTCAGAATATATGTTGGCGTGTGCTCACCACAAGGTGAGTGCGTGTCCTGTGATAGGCAAGTGCTAGACACTTGCTGAGAGTGAGATGACATGAAGTGTCACTCACCGAGTGCAAGCGTTCCTTATTGCCCCCTCAACTTTGACAGGTTATGGGCCCTCTAGCTGCTAGTTGTTGGAGTCATTTGTCTTGACTGGAACCTAAAGCTTGCTTCTCGAAGAGTGGTAGACCTTTGTGGTGTCGCACGATACGTGAGGTGCGGTTGGCTCACGAAGTGGCTGGCTCTTGCTTGTGTTTGTAGCTTTACTTCGATGCCCGGCTGGTAGCGACTTGTTTGTGTCGCTTGGAGCCGGTTGAACCCCCGAACGCCGTCTCGTGTGACGTGAAGATCGGCTTGCTTTCCTTTGTTATAGCTTGGCGCTTTCTGGAATTTTATTCGCTTCCGGAGCTTGTCACCCGCCAGTTTCTTTTCTCGTGAAAGCCTATAGAGGTCGGGCTGAATTTTTGGAAAGGCATCTTACCATAAGTGTACTAGCACTCCTGTACGACGTCACTTGACCGACTTTCTGAGACTCGTTTCTGATTGCCTTGGCTGTATAGACTCCGGGAGTACAACTGCGTCTTCGGTCAGCCCTTTGTCGTCTCCTTTTCTGAGCCGTGTTGCCCGCCTCTTCACCGGTACTTGATGCTTTTCTTGTTGGCATTTTTCCTGATTTTCTGGTGCTCTTGCCAGCGCATCCGACGTACCTGCTATGGACTCCGTGAAACTATCCAAGTTCAGTGGGGAGAGACGAGATTTTGACGTGTGGAAGAAACGTTTCCGTGCATTTGGCTTGATGCAAAAGTGGGCTCCGGCTTTGTCGTCGGATGGTGCCGCTTCCTCTCAACAACAAGTCAACATGTACTCCACATTGATTCTTGCGCTGCCGGAGGACGACCTTTCCATTATCGAGAATGTTAGCGAGGATGACAAGACCTGCGGCCACACTGCGTGGACTGCGTTAGTCAATCATTATGAGGACGATGGTATTTACCGGTGTACGGAACTATTGCAGGACTTGGAGACGCCGCAAGCGGACGGCGAGAGCGGCATTCAATATCTGAACCGGTTAGTTCGACTGCAACGACAGCTTGCCCGAGTTGGGGACGTCGTCCACGACCGGCGTATCATCATGTACTTGGTGAAGGGCCTGCGCAGCGAATACCACTCCATCACCGACACGTGGGACGTACACGACCTCAACATGGATACCGTCAAGCGTGATCTTCGTCAAAAGGGCATGCGCATCGAGAGTCGTGCGCAATCACATACAACGGAGCCCCCAACGCCTACGGCTTTTGCAGCGTCTCATGATGAATCAACGACTGAACTTTTGAAGCGGCAAGTCTCCGAGCTCCAAGACCAACTGAAATCTCTTCAAGGAGCTGCGACTACTCGTCGTACCTCATATGGCAGAGGCGGAGCGAGAATTTTCGTGGTGTTTGCTATGGCTGTGGTAAGAAGGGCCATCGCAGGTCTGAGTGCCCCGTCAACAACACCGGAGGTAACTCTGCGCAAATGGACTCCCCGGTTGCTTTTCCGGCGGTCATGGACGTGACAGCCACCCCTGCGAGGCCATTCTCCGAGGCTCGACACATGTTCGAGCGCGATGGGGAAACGTGGATGTGGTTGGCCGACAGCGGCGCCAGCCATCACATTACTAGTGTGCGCCGTGACTTCTGTGAGTATCGAGCGCTCACCGACCGGCTTTGGGTGTCGGATATCAGCGCCCGCGCTGTTGGCGCGGGCTCGGTCCGCATCATTGTGAAGGCTGACGATTGAGAGGAGATTCATGCCACGCTAAAGAATATGCTCCACGTTCCTGAGCTATCCCGTCGTGCGTCGTGGTCTTACCATCGACTTTTCAGCCTCACCCAAGCTCGGCGACAAGGTCATTCTGTGGTGTTAGCTGATCCTGTCAAAGTTGAGGGGGCAATAAGGAATGCTTACACTCGGTGAGTGACACTGCATGTCATCTCACCCTCAGCAAGTGCCTAGCACTTGCCTATCACAGGACACGCACTCACCTTGTGGTGAGCACACGCCAACATATATTCTGAGCCTTTAGATGATATCTAACGCTCAGCAACTTGCCACCATCAGCAACCGAATCCTCTCTATTGTTGATTGGCTTATCATCTTATAGTGCTGAGTCACAGCCGTACTATCACGATGCTACTTGACCAACATTGCTGTGTAGCAACTTGATTATCACACAAAACCATGTCTCGCAACACTCCCCCTTGCTACGCAGGCAATCCCATGATGGCATTGCACAACTTGCTATGCCTTGCACTCACTAATGGCTTGGTAAGCACATCAGCAAGCATGTTCTCCGTCGCACAATATTGCACCTCGATGTCTCCGCTCTCCACCTTCTCCCGACAGAAGTGGTACCTCACGTCCATGTGCTTGCTGCGTCCGGTCGTCATGCTATTCTTGCTGAGTGCAATACAACTCTGATTGTCCTCGTGAATTGTGATGGGAGACCCGGAGTCTTGGTGAAACTCGTGGAGTAGTTGCTTCAAAAACATCGCCTCCTGAGTGGCCGCAGTCAGCGCCATATACTCTGCCTCCGCTGTCGACAACGCCACAGTTTGTTGCCGCTGGCTTTTCCAGCTCACCGCTGCACCGTTGAGCATGAACACATACCCCGTGCGAGAGCGCCGCTCGCCAATATCACTAGCGTAGTCAGAATCTGACCATCCTACCAGCTTTGATGAGGGTGCGCCACCGTACATCAACACCGACTCTGCGGTCCCCTTGAGGTAGCGAAGCACCCTCTTGGCTTGCTCCCAATGTGACTGAGAGGGGTCGGACATGTACCTACTAAGGTGGCTAACAGCCATGGTGATGTCGGGCCGTGTGCTTACGGAAGCGTACAACAAGCTGCCGATCAAGCTTTGGTACGGCACTAGACCGGGAGGCAACCTTGATGTCGACGTCTCCACACAATTGCTCAAAGCATCGACTGCCATAGGTGAGCCCACTGGCTTGCAGCCCATCATGTTGAAGCGCTCCAACATATCTAAGACGTATTGCTGTTGTCCAATCCTGATGGTGCGGCTGCCACGATCACGCTCGACAGTCATGCCAAGCAACCAAGACACTGGACCGAGGTCTTGCACGTTGAACCTTTCGCCGAAAGCCGACTTGAACCCAACGATGAAGCTACCCGCTGGTCCGACGATGATGCTGTCGTCCACGTACAACGCCAAGACATAAAGCTCACCCTCCTTGATGAAGACGTAAATGCCGGGATCCACCTTGGATTGGGTAAAGCCATACTCCTCTAGCCATGCTGTGATGGTCTTATTCCAGTTCCTTGGAGCTTGCTTGAGGCCATACAATGATTTCTTCAACAAGCACACTCGCTCCTCTCCATTGATGTCGAAGTGACGGAATCCTTCCGGCTGCCTCATGTAGATTTCCTCCTCGATATCGGCCTCCAAAAATGCCGTCACCACATCAAGCTGCTCCACCTCCCAATCATTATAAGCAGCAAGCGCGAGCAACGTTCGAATAGAAATCACCCTCACTGTGGGAGCGAAGGTCTCGTGGTAGTCCACACCCTTCTCCTGAGTAAACCCGCGAGCCACAAGTCTTGCTTTGTACCTTGCAATCTGTCCATTGGCATCGCGCTTCAGCTTGAACACCCACTTGGAATCTACGAGTTTGCGACCGGCAGGACAAGGGACCAATGTCCAGGTTTTCCGAGATACAAGTGAGTCGTACTCGCTCTTGATAGCTGCCTCCCACTCCCCCGATTGGGGACTCCTCAGCGCTTGCTTGTATGACACCGGCTCTTGAACGGTCGGGCTGCTGGCTGACTTAATAGCTGCGGCACTTCCCGCAGTCCATCCATCTCCCGAAGCGCCCGCTGAACGGAGATTATACCTTGGACTGGGTACGCATTGCTGTGGTGCAGCAGTGGATCGAAGATTATACCTTGCACGTGGAGTCTCCCCCGAATGCATGTCCCGTTCCTCTTCCGTCGACCCGGAATGCTGCCGCGACTCCCGTAGCGGCGACTCCCCCGAAGGTGTATCCGGTTCTTCGCTACACATGGTGCGCGGGATGCTGTCCTCTTCATCATCATTGCGTTGCTCCGCATTGCTCTCCCCCATGGAGAGGACTGCAGCCTCATCGAACACCACGTTGCGGCTGCTCACCACCCGACGAGTAGCAGGATTGTACACCAACCACGCAGGTGATTCGGAAGCATAGCCCACAAAGACACCCTTCCACGCGCGATCGTCAAGTTTGCGGCGTTGAGACTTGTCAACGTGGACATAGGCCGGACAGCCGAAGACCCGCATGGAGCTCAAATCAGCTCGTCTACCGGTCGCCAAGGTGAAAGGTACACCGCCGGCTCCGCTACTATGCACACGATTGCGGACATGCACCGCAGCGGCCATCGCTAAAGCCCAATACGATTTAGGCAGCGCGGCTTGCCGGATCATTGACTGCGCCATCGGGACCACCGTCCCCCACTGCCGCTCAATACGGCCATGTTGCCAATGCGCGTAAGGGGCAGTGATCTCCACAGCGATGTTGAACTCATCCAAGAGGTTTCGGAAGGCAGCACCTAAGAACACCGTGTCATTGTCCACCCGAAGACGACGAACCGTGTGCCCCAGAGAACGGATGGTAGTCAACATGCGACGGAACGAGGCGGGAGCCTCATCCTTGGAGCGGACCGCATCATGCAGCATGAAACGGCTCCGGAAATCAACCGCACACAAGCTGTACCGCCGTCCTCCCAAGGATGGAACACTCATAGGACCGCAGAAGTCTAAGCCGAGGACCTCAAAGACACCAACGTTCCGGTCAGCCGGCTCACGAGAGATACGGCGGACGTGCGACTTACACACAGCACACGTCTCACAGAAGCCCAACTTCTCCGACGCAGAAAACGCCACACCCTCCACCTGAGTGGCCAAGAGCCCGTCCAATTGCGACTCGCCAAGGTGACCGAGTCGGGAATGCCACAACCGTTTTTCCGATGGCGCAGTGGCGACCGAAGCGGTAGGATTCGACGAAGCAACCCGCGCCGGCAACCACACCAATAAATGCGCGCGCTCCAACGGAACCACCACGCCACCACCATGACCGGCATGAAGACGAAGGTGGTCCACGGGATCAGCTAACACCACAGAATGACCTTGTCGCCGAGCTTGGGTGAGGCTGAAAAGTCGATGGTAAGACCACGACGCACGACGGGATAGCTCAGGAACGTGGAGCACATTCTTTAGCGTGGCAGGAATCTCCTCTCCATCTTCAGCCTTCACAATGATTCGGACCGAGCCCACTCCAACAGCGCGGGCGCTGATACCCTTCACCCAAAGCCGGTCGGTGAGCGCTCGATACTCACAGAAGTCACGGCGCACACTAGTCATGTGATGGCTGGCGCCGCTGTCGGCCAACCACATCCACGTTTCCCCATCGCGCTCGAACATGTGTCGAGCCTCGGAGAATGGCCTCGCAGGGGTGGCTGTCACGTCCATGACCGCCGGAAAAGCAACCGGGGAGTCCATTTGCGCAGAGTTACCTCCGGTGTTGTTGACGGGGCACTCGGACCTGCGATGGCCCTTCTTACCACAGCCATAGCAAACACCACGAAAAATTCTCGCTCCGCCTCTGCCATATGAGGTACGACGAGTAGTCGCAGCTCCTTGAAGAGATTTCAGTTGGTCTTGGAGCTCGGAGACTTGCCGCTTCAAAAGTTCAGTCGTTGAGTCATCATGAGACGCTGCAAAAGCCGTAGGCGTTGGGGGCTCCGTTGAATGTGATTGCGCACGACTCTCGATGCGCATGCCCTTTTGACGAAGATCACGCTTGACGGCATCCATGCTGAGGTCGTGTACGTCCCACGTGTCGGTGATGGAGTGGTATTCGCTGCGCAGGCCCTTCACCAAGTACATGATGATACGCCGGTCGTGGACGACGTCCCCAACTCGGGCAAGCTGTCGTTGCAGTCGAACTAACCGGTTCAGATATTGAATGCCGCTCTCGCCGTCCGCTTGCGGCGTCTCCAAGTCCTGCAATAGTTCCGTACACCGGTAAATACCATCGTCCTCATAATGATTGACTAACGCAGTCCACGCAGTGTGGCCGCAGGTCTTGTCATCCTCGCTAACATTCTCGATAATGGAAAGGTCGTCCTCCGGCAGCGCAAGAATCAATGTGGAGTACATGTCGACTTGTTGTTGAGAGGAAGCGGCACCATCCGACGACAAAGCCGGAGCCCACTTTTGCATCAAGCCAAATGCACGAAAACGTTTCTTCCACACGTCAAAATCTCGTCTCTCCCCACTGAACTTGGGTAGTTTCACGGAGTCCATATCAGGTACGTCGGATGCGCTCGCAAGAGAACCAGAAAATCAGGAATAATGCCAACAAGAAAAGCACCAAGTACCGGTGAAGAGGCGGGCAACACGGCTCAGAAAAGGAGACGACAAAGGGCTGACCGAAGACGCAATTGTACTCCCGGAGTCTATACAGCCAAGGCAATCAGAAACGAGTCTCAGAAGGTCGGTCAAGTGACGTCGTACAGGAGTGCTAGTACACTTGTGGTAAGATGCCTTTCCAAAAATTCAGCCGGACCACTATCGGCTTTCACGAGAAAAGAAACTGGCGGGTGACAAGCTCCGGAAGCGAATAAAATTCCAGAAAGCGCCAAGCTATAACAAAGAAAAGCAAGCCGATCTTCACGTCACACGAGTCGGCGTTCGGGGGTTGAAGCCGGCTCCAAGCGACACAAACAAGTCGCTACCAGCCGGGTATCGAAGTAAAGCTACAAACACAAGCAAGAGCCAGCCACTTTGTGAGCCAGCCGCACCTCACGTATCGTGCGACACCACAAAGGTCTACCACTCTTCGAGAAGCAAGCTCTAGGTTCCAGTCAAGACAAATGACTCCAACAACTAGCAGCTTAGAGGGCCCATAACCTGTCAAAGTTGAGGGGGCAATAAGGAATGCTTACACTCGGTGAGTGACACTGCATGTCATCTCACCCTCAGCAAGTGCCTAGCACTTGCCTATCACAGGACACGCACTCACCTTGTGGTGAGCACACGCCAACATATATTCTGAGCCTTTAGATGATATCTAACGCTCAGCAACTTGCCACCATCAGCAACCGAATCCTCTCTATTGTTGATTGGCTTATCATCTTATAGTGCTGAGTCACAGCCGTACTATCACGATGCTACTTGACCAACATTGCTGTGTAGCAACTTGATTATCACACAAAACCATGTCTCGCAACAGATCCCGTGGACCACCTTCGTCCGTCGTATCTCTCGTGAGCCGGCTGACCGGAACGTTGGTGTCTTTGAGGTCCTCGGCTTAGACTTCTGCGGTCCTATGAGTGTTCCATCCTTGGGAGGACGGCGGTTCAGCTTGTGTGCGGTTGATTTCCGGAGCCGTTTCATGCTGCATGATGCGGTCCGCTCCAAGGATGAGGCTCCCGCCTCGTTCCGTCGCATGTTGACTACCATCCGTTCTCTGGGGCACACGGTTCGTCGTCTTAGGGTGGACAATGACACGGTGTTCTTAGGTGCTGCCTTCCGAAACCTCTTGGATGAGTTCAACATAGCTGTGGAGATCACTGCCCCTTACGCGCATTGGCAACATGGCCGGATTGAGCGGCAGTGGGGGACATTGGTCCCGATGGCGCAGTCAATGATCCGGCAAGCCGCGCTGCCTAAATCGTATTGGGCTCTAGCGATGGCCGATGCGGTGCATGTCCGAAATCGTGTGCATAGTAGCGGAGCCGGCGGTGTACCTTTCACCTTGGCGACCGGTAGACGGGCTGATTTGAGCTCCATGCGGGTCTTCGGCTGTCCGGCCTATGTCCACGTTGACAAGTCTCAACGCCGCAAACTTGACGATCGCGCGTGGAAGGGTGTCTTTGTGGGCTACGCTTCCGAATCACCGGCGTGGTTGGCGTACAATCCTGCTACTCGTCGGGTGGTGAGCAGCCGTAACGTGGTGTTAGGTTAGGCTGCTGTCCTCTCCATGGGGGAGAGCAATGCGGAGCAACGCACTGATGATGAAGAGGACAACATCCCGCGCACCATGTGTAGCGAAGAACGGGATACACCTTCGGGGGAGTCGCCGCTACGGGAGTCGCGGCAGCATTCCGGGTCGATGGACGATGAACGGGACATGCATTCGGGGGAGACTCCACGTTCAAGGTATAATCTTCGATCCACTGCCGCACCACAGCAATGCGTACCCAGTCCAAGGTATAATCTCCGTTCAGCGGGCGCTTCGGGAGATAGATGGACTACGGGAAGTACCGCGGCAATTAAGTCATCCAGCAGCCCGACCGTTCAAGAGCCGGTGCCATACAAGCAAGCGAAGAAGGAGTCCCCAATCGGGGGAGTGGGAGGCAGCTCTCAAGAGCGAGTATGACTCACTTGTATCTCGGAAAACCTGGACATTGGTCCCTTGTCCTGCCGGTCGCAAACTCGTAGATTCCAAGTGGGTGTTCAAGCTGAAGCGCGATGCCAATGGACAGATTGCAAGGTACAAAGCAAGACTTGTGGCTCGCGGGTTTACTCAGAAGAAGGGTGTGGGCTAACAAGAGACCTTCGCTCCCACAGTGAGGGTGATTTCTATTCGAAGGTTGCTCGCGCTTGTTGCTTATAATGATTGGGAGGTGGAGCAGCTTGATGTGGTGACGGCATTTTTGGAGGCCGATATCGAGGAGGAAATCTACATGAGGCAGCCGGAAGGATTCCGTCACACCGACATCAATGGAGGGGAGCGAGTGTGCTTGTTGAAGAAATCATTGTATGGCCTCAAGCAAGCTCCTAGGAACTGGAATAAGACAATCACAGCATGGCTAGAGGAGTATGGCTTTACCCAATCCAAGGTGGATCCCGGCATTTACGTCTTCATCAAGGAGGGTGAGCTTCATGTCTTGGCGTTGTACGTGGACGACAACATCATCGTCGGACCAGCGGGTAGCTTCATGGTTGGGTTCAAGTCGGCTTTCGGCGAAAGGTTCAACGTGCAAGACCTCGGTCCAGTGTCTTGGTTGCTTGGCATGACAATCGAGCGTGATCGTGGCAGCCGCACCATCAGGATTGGACAACAACAATACGTCTTAGATATGTTGGAGCGCTTCAACATGATGGGCTGCAAGCCAGTTGGCTCACCTATGGCGGTCGATGCTTTGAGCAATTGTGTGGAGACGTCGACATCAAGGTTGCCTCCCGCTCTAGTGCCGTACCAAAGCTTGATCGGCAGCTTGTTGTACGCTTCCGTAAGCACACGGCCCGACATCACCATGGCTGTTAGCCACCTTAGTAGGTACATGTCCGACCCCTCAGTCACATTGGGAGCAAGCCAAGAGGGTGCTCCGCTACCTCAAGGGGACCGCAGATTCGGTGTTGATGTACGGTGGCGCACCCTCATCAAAGGTGGTAGGATGGTCAGATTCTGATTGCGCGAGTAATATTGGCGAGCGGCGCTCTCGCACGGGGTATGTGTTCATGCTCAACGGTGCAGCGGTGAGCTGGAAAAGTCAGCGGCAACAAACTGTGGCGTTGTCGACAGCGGAGGCAAAGTATATGGCGCTAACTGCGGCTACTCAGGAGGCGATGTTTTTTGAGCAACTACTCCACGAGTTTCACCAAGACTCCGGGTCTCCCATCATCATTCACGAGGACAATCAGAGCTGTATCGCACTCAGCAAGAATAGCATGACGACCGGACGCAGCAAGCACATGTACGTGAGGTACCACTTCTGTCGGGAGAAGGTGGAGAGCGGAGACATCGAGGTGCAATATTGTGCGACGGAGAACATGCTTGCTGATGTGCTTACC
>JAPMLY010000938.1:0-7500 GCA_026401115.1 Tetraselmis chui
AAGCGTGATCGATTCAAACATTTCAGTTTGTTTGAAGCATGGTGTCATGTGGTAAGGGCTAATGAAGAAGACTGGCTAACAGAAAGGTCACGGAAGATTCACTTAATCCATTCAGCAACATCTCCAGCACCTTTACCCCCCTGCCCCCAAACAGACATAGCAAGGACGCACACAAACACTAAAATATTCGTACGCAAATAACATGCATTTACATATATTCATGTGAGCCAGTGCACATATGAACACGGAAGGACCTACGAACATGGAAACGGGCAAACACACGAACAAAGAGACTCGTACATTGCACAACACGTACATTCACACAGTACCAATACGCTCACACGCTCACAAACACAGACAAACAGAGACACACGCACGCACAGACACACACACGTACGCGCACGCGAAAACAAACAAACACACGCGCACAGACACACACACGTACGCGCACGCACAAACAAACACGCCCGCGCCCACACACACACACAGTCACGCACGTACACACATACACGCAGCCACACAAGTGTATCATTTCCGCTTATTCACATCAAGTAGGATTGCGCCCTACATCATATTTCATACACCGCAGCATATAAAGGCCGTTGAATTCCATTTTTTGCGCGTCTAGTCATTTATATATTGTTTTGTGATCGTGTCTATGAACCCGTCTAATCATTATCATCATGCACTTAACATAGTAAAGTTTCCGCACATTTACATATGAAAAACAACGGCTGCGCCATGAATGGAATAAAGGGATGCATTGCGTATGGGAAGTAGCACCTGATTTGAGGCTATGCATATCAATTGATGCCATTCGGCAATAAGATACCCTCTCTCATCAAGGCATGGAATTATGTAAAGGACGGATAAGCAAATTATGGTGCTATGCTTGTTGCTTTGGCCATGGTTTAAACGGACAAAATTGCTTATTATCATCATGGCATTGCAAATTAACAACGCAATGATAAATGTATCGGGCACCTTGATTAATACGGTAATAACATTGGTTATTGGGTACCTTGACAATGTGCAGTATTCAAAGCACGAGCAGCTTGCAATTGGGCTTCAACATACAATAGAGAGCAAGTTGTGCGCAAATCAAACGCAATGCTCATTGTGAGAGCCATTCTTCCCATGAATGCAACGAGTCGAATACGTAAATGATATGCTCGCTCTCCAAAACTGATGCCCTCTCAGTCACCCATATTGGCATTTCAATCATCGAACTATATTCGGCTCCAAATTGAGCAATACCACCATCACCCATACCGAATTACTATTGTTATCCATCCCGCGGCGAAACATATAAAACTTCATTGGTTGTGGGCAGCCTTGCATGACTGACGCGAGATATTAAAAAGATGCCATTGAAATGAGTAAAATGTATCCCAACCAACGTCGCAAAGGATTATTGCGTGCGTAGCAAAATGAGTGCAAACCAATATTCACTGGATTTAGAACGCTCTGACCTCGAATCAGCGGTCGGAGCAGACCAAATGGGTTTGAAGACAAAGCTCACCAATTTAACAGCATTTGTTTGATTCAGTAAACTGTCCCGAAAACATTTCCTTGTGAAGCAAGTCTATGAAATGTTTGCGTATATGAGTCGTTTCTGTGTATTCACAAAAGCTGCAGCTTCGCTCTCCAGTTGTTCGTTTGCGTATGCCCGAATGTGCGTAGTTTGTGCCTCCGTATGTGTGTGTGTGTGTGTGTGTGTATGTGTGTGTGTGTGTGTGTGTGTGTGTGTGTGTGTGTTGGCTTGCTTACTTGTAAGCAAATGCGTGTGCTGTGTGTATGAAAATATACGCGCATGTGTGTACATGTGTAGGCTAGATTTGTATGTGAGTGTTGTGTGTGGGTGTGACAATGTGTCTGTGGGTGTGGGTGTGTGTTAGCTATATGTGGGTGGATGGGGGGGTATCGTGGGAGTGACCGGTGATTCTTGCGTTCAATGTGTGCTAATGAAGCGCATGTGAAGGTAGAGATGATTGTGCGTACGGCCGCGGTGAGGATATATCTTTTGTGTGTCTGAGTGTGCATTTTTGCTTCTGTCTGTGTTGGGGCATTTTGTATTTATGCGTTTTATTTACGCAAACTGGTGAATGAGCGCGCTCGTGTGTTGCTTAGGGTTATTGTCATGACGAGAATGCCACAATGTATATTACTCATTTTCACAATAGCGCTTAGTGACGTGCTTATTTCATCATTATGCGGATAACATATTTTACCACAGGACATTTGAAAAAATAATCAGTGCTGCTGCTTTGATTATAGGATTCATGTGTGTGCATTCGCCTGTTGTGTATGAGCAAATGTAAGGAGACAATGTAAGGAGACTCCTTAAACAGCGAGGCGATACAAAACCGCGGTGAAGATGCCACCCGCAATTACTCAAGCCCATTGAATCGAGCCACGAAACCGTCAGTCTGGGAACGGCAGGTCATAGAAAACGCATATTGTTTTGATTTGCGGGGTGATTCAGAGGCAGACCCTCAGTCAGAACAACTGCTCATCATGGCGCACACTCGTGCGTGGCTGCAACCATCGCCTTCTGGTCATGCCAAGATATTATTGGGCAGCGAGCAACCGATTCTTTACCACCAACGTCCCCTTCTGAGCTCTATTAGCTCAAAATCATCACTGTGCATCACATACACCGAGTTGGGCGGCGGCCGTAAGATGTTTACAGACTGCGATCTAACAAGGAAGGCGCGAAGCCGTAGCCATAACATCCCAGAGAATAGTATGGGCACTTGGTCACACTACGTTGGACGATACTTGCAGTAGCACAGCCGGCGTATTACATCGGTTGCACTGGATGAATCATGACAGGTGCTAACAGATGGGCTATTAAAATAATACTTGTAAGAAAACACGCTCACGAGTACACCTGGCAAATACGGGAAACTAGTATCCGCACCTAACACAGTAACGCCCGGTTCGTTCTCGCAATCACCGCTGGGAAAGTCGCAGTCCAGGATTGAGTTTCGGGCTTCCAGAAATGTGTCTTCGCTGACAATCGCAGTAAGCTCGTCCACGACACACTCCCAGTCCGTGGAAAGGTTGGCACAAGCTTCATCACAACTTTCGCTTCCGCCACCAAAAATCCACCCCTCCGTGGCCGTCGGATCCGGGTCACAGCAAGGGGGGGCAGTTGTTGTTGATGCTGAAGTGGTGGTAACGGCAGTAGTGCTTATAGCTGCGACGGTGGTGGTGGTCTCGGCAGTAGTGGTCGTCGCTGCGACGGTGGTGGTGGTCTCAGCAGGGGTGGACGTTGTTGGTTCAGCTGAAGTGGTGGTCTCGGCGTTAGTGGTTGTCGCTGCGAAGGTGGTGGTGGTCTCAGCAGGGGATGACGTTGTTGGTCCTTCGACGGCTGTGGTCTCGGCAGGAGTGCTTATAGCTGCGACGGTGGTGGTGGTCCCAGCAGGTGTTGATGTTGGTGGTGCTGCTGAAGTGGTGGTCTCAGCAGTGGTGGTCGTCGCTGCGACGGTGGTGGTGGTCCCAGCAGGTGTTGACGTTGTTGGTGCTGCTGAAGTAGTGGTCTCGGCGGTAGTGGTTGTCGATGCGACAGTGGTGGTGGTCTCAGCAGGGGTTGACGTTGTTGGTGCTGCTGACGTGGTGGTTTCGGCAGTAGTGGTTCTCCCTGCGACGGTGGTGGTGATTTCAAGAGGGGTTGAATGGGTTGTGGCTGCTGGGGTTGCGACCGCGTTACTGGGGGTCGGAGACGGCGGCGTCAAAGTTGTCAGTGGCACCAACGGCGGCACGGAAGGAGGACGCCCGTTGACCTGCTCTGCCGCGGGCTTGCCCAAATTAATCCGGAGCTGTTCCAACTCGTTCCCAACCGCCGCTCGATCGAACACCAGACTACCGTCGCTGACCTCGGACGTGGTGTAGCTCTCATCGGTCAACTCGGCGTTAAAGGTGTCGTCCCCAACCAGCGCGACCGAACGCGCAGTCAGGGTGCTTACTTGATCCGGAGGGCCCCCAAACAATACGGTAAAGGTCAGGATGTTGCCGGTGTTGTCGACGGCGAGGCCAACCGCCGTCACAAAATCCCGATCCCAAGCGTTTATAGCTGCCGACTTGTCGAGGAAGGAACTGATGATGAGAACTAGTGCGTCGCTCAAACTGCCAACGGTGTCATCGTTATTGTCCGCCTGCTGCTTCAAGCCTCGGCCGAGTAGAAGAAAGGCGCCTTGGGGGAAAGCCAGTTGAACTGGCACCGCGAAAATCAAGAACAACCCGCCGCCGGCGCTGCTGCTTGATGAGGCGGGATGACGCAGCATGGCCGTTGAGCTTGCGGAAGAGTCGGAACCGGAGGAGCCAAAGCCTTCGCTGCTGCCTGGGCGGTCGTGTTGGCTTGCAAACACGTCAAGGACAACATCGACACCGCCCACTTTCTTGGTGACCAGCTTGGTTGGATAAGCATCAGCGTGCTTCTTGCATACAGGAACGTCGGACGGGTCCATCCAGGTATTCGCGTCATGGTGACTCTTACGGCCAGTCGACGACGAGTGCTGATGTAGGGATTCCTTGGATGCCGCGACAGCGGACGGTCCTGTTCTGGGACCACAGAGCCCCTCACCATCATCAAGTACCGCGGAAGCAGGGGGGTCTTGTGAAGTCGCCGAAGACGCTGTCACAGCCGCCACCAGTAGGCAAAGTGACAGCAGAGCAACAAAAACATGGTTGACTGGACGCATCATGCAACGAACTCGTAAACGACGAAATACTTGTGAGGACGACAGCGCACACAAGCGGGGTAGTGCTATGGGGCCAACTGCGGGTGGGTACTTGAGCCGTCAATAACACCGCGAGGTGAGTGGGTTGTTGGGAGAGGCTATGATTGTAGTAGCGCTCGAGTGACTTCCGGCGTCTGGACGAAGGGTGGTGAGCGTGAGAAAGTGGTTTTACTCGGTGACTCCGGCGCGTCTTATGGCTGTTGTAACCTGAGACTCAGGTGTGCCCGTCCACTCAATACTGAAAATCCATAATAACGAAAGAAGTACTTTACTACAGTATATCGCGAAATCTCGAGAATTTGAACAGGTATTTTCTCCGTGTTGCTACCAGCGCAAGCTCCGTAGTAAGGATTACTAATTAAGTGCTTTTTGGCCACCTTTTATTGTCAAGTACTCTTTCGATGTTCTTTTTCGCGGTAGTGTCTGATGCAGTCTATGCAGCAGAGAATGTATGAATCGGCGCGAAACCATGTAACCTAACTACTAACTAGCCGATTTTTAATTTTATTTTTGCGGTGCGTGCGGGTGCTATTGTTGGCCAAGACTCCCCGGGCGAACGCGCATGTGTACGAGGACATGTACGAGGATACGATAATGTGCTGGTCAACTTCCTAACTGCCAAAGTAACCACCTAACTACCTCACTAAACTACTAAATAGCACCATAACCTAACAGCATTTGCATACCGGATTTTGAGGATAAGGATGACACCTGTAAGATATCACCGTAGCGTGCCACGTCGTCGGTGGCCGAAAATATCCAAGGACTACGCCCCATATTGTGATTGACCCATATATCATGTCAAAACGTTTTTACAAAAAACAAGTGCGGAGACCACCCAGCAAAAAAATGAAAAGAGGAAAAAATATCACCCTGCTCACACTGTGGGACATTTCTTTTTGCCCGCCCGCGTAGGGTACGCGTCAAGCTGAAAGGAGGATACTGGATGACTTACGGCACACTTCATGGCACTTTGGGTTCCTATCTTCGCGACGCTTTGCAGGAGGGCAGTGCTGATGTTGAGGCATGCCTTCCTAGTCCTCGAGCTTAGGCATGTGAGGTTCTTTCCTCCTTGCTCCTCTTTGTTTGGTGTTTCCACTTCTGTTATTGTAAGAATATTGGCTTTTACTTACGGCATAGTCTGCGGCATACCCCTATACCCGCGCGATACTATATGCTTAAGGTTGTTAATGAGGTGTAACGTTGATGATTGGCTCACCTTGCTTTCTTGTTGATTTTTTGTTATCGTAAATGCCCAATCGACATCAACCCATACGAAACATGGCCGGACGGATTCGAGTTTCATCCTCCTAATCAAATGACATTGGAGGAGTTGGCGATCGCTTACCATTGAGCGATGCGGGACTTGCTCACTGAAGATGCTCCCGCTATCCTCCCAACAGTTGAAGGAGACGCATATCTTGATCGGGACCAACATGTTCCATGTGCCGCACCCCCATTGTATCATCCGTGGGCATTCCGAAACCGGAAGAGCAACACGTAGAAGGAACTGAACATTTTTTTGTATAATGCAAGGGCTAGACGCCCTCCGCCAATAGTCGGGAGGTCACTTGATTGAGTTGGAATCCCCAATATCATTTATATCCATATTGGAAGCGGTTGTGCAATGGTTGAGGTGCATAATTGTTCGCAGCAACCATAGTTATATTAAGGAGTGTCACATCAACATCGCGTCCAGCTCGTCGTCAAAACTTCTACTTGTATTCCTCATCTCAACATCGTATGTAAAGAGGTATTTCATGCGGATTGGATTGACCCGAAGCATGGATCGTACACCGCATAATGCATACGAAACAACGCATAAACGTAATTGGCAACGCATTTAGACTCTACACACAAATCTTAATATGATTGACGCCGTGCTTAAACGCTGTCACGCTTTCTCATTAACAAAAAAAAAAAAAAAAAAATGCCTGGCAAGATGCCATTTCGTCGAGTTTACATTGTCTAATTATCACACACACACACACACACACACACACACACACACACACACACACACACACACACACACACACACACACACACACACACACACACACACACACACACACACACACACACACACACACACACACACACACACACACTCACACACACACACGCACACACACACACACACACACACAAACATACGCACACACACACACACAAACATACACACACACACACACACACGCACGCACGCACACGCATACACACGCACACGTGCGCGCGCGCACACACACACACACATACAAACACAAACGCGCACACACGCACACGCACACACACGCGAGCGCGCGTTCACAAACACGCGCGCACGCACACACACACACACACACACACACACACACATACGCACACACACACACACACACACACACACGACACAAACAGAAACAGAAACACACGCGCGCGCGTTCACACACACGCACACACACACATACATATACACACACAAACACGCATACACAATCCACCCACAGCCATACACATACAGCAATCCACAGCCATGCTTACAGCCACATGGCGCCCGCCGGCGGCGCAGCGGCGGCGGCCCCGGAGAGGGGTGCGCTCGCAGGCCCGTCGGCACCTACCTCTACCTCCACGCGGTGGGCGCTGGTAACCCGATAGCCGTGCCAGGCCTGGCACGGTAGGGGGCTGAACGAGGTACCGGCAGCTGCGATCCGCGGGATCAGCAGCTGTCGGGAAGCCCTGTACGGAGGGTTTTGGAAAACATAATATCCGTACA
>JAPMLY010000938.1:12500-47500 GCA_026401115.1 Tetraselmis chui
GGGGGCCAATCATCCGAGAAAATAGAAATTACGCAATTTTAGTATATCACGAGAGGTTGGACAGATGCTCTGTTACGCGTTGGAGAAAAGAGAGTTGGAGAAAAGAGAGTTGGTCCACGCTTTGCTTGGCACGCCTTCGGTTCAGTCGGCACATGACTATTATCCCTTCGCCATGGAGGATGGGGGCCGGTTGGCGCCGATGGCGGCTGAGTTGGTCGATCGCTTGGCTATTTTGGTGGCTGTTCGTCGCTTCCCTGGCATGGGGGCCGCTGACTCTCGTTCCTTGCGCTCTGACAGTTATGTCCGTATGCAACATTTTGTTCGTTGATCTACTTCTCTTCCGTTTCGGCGTTTTTCGGGGGATGTGCGACGTGAATTCATGCAACGTCTTTCTCCTGCTCTTCATGGCACTCTGGGTTCTTATCTCCGCGACGCTTTTCAGGAGGGCAGTGCTGGTGCTGTGGCATGCCTTCCTGTTCCTCGGCCTTAGATTTTTTTTTTCCCTCCTTTCTTCTTTTTTGCTTGGTGGCCTTCACTGCTTTTTCTTGTAAGGAATTTTATTATATAGAAAAGAGAGTTGGAGAAAAGGGCGGTTTTCTCGGCTTGCTACATCAATTTCGTCAGATTGTGTGGCAGGACGGTAGGTAACTACCCGTGGCTAGACAGTGTACCCCAGACCGGTAAAGTAACGAGGGTATCGAAACAGTACGGGAAAGGGGATGCACGCCCGTAGCCCCGCCAGCGCACTGTAAATTACAAACCGTACAGATACAGCTACGCCCAATTATGGCGGCTACAGGCAAAGAACCGAGTAAGGTGGCCTATGTCCCCATTACATGCGGAAGGCGTCGATAGCCGGTCGAGGCACGCTAGGCTGTAACGGCAACGCAACCACTTCTGTCTTTTGCAGGAGTGGACGTCGAAGCAGGGAGTAACCCCTGCACTGACCCACCAGCCTAGGTACGAGAACCGACTACCTAAAACCTCCCATTGGGGGACTAACATGGCGCGAGAAGCAGGGTTCCATCAAACTAGACGCTAGGGTCTCCATTCTTCAGGGTTCGTCATTCTTCAAGGGGCGAACTTGTAATCACCCCCGGGTCGGGGGGGCGGGGGGTGATTAGAGTACCGACTCCGAACTGAGGAGGTACGTTGCGGTCGCTACCACTATATACCTATAGTGTGGTAGCGACCACAGCTGGATGACACTACATTTCATCCGCTGTGCCAAGAAAACCGGAGTTTCCTCGTTTACGTACCGTATCGAGGAAACCCTCGTGTTTTCTCGGCTTGCTACATCAATTTCGTCAGATTGTGTGGCAGGACGGTAGGTAACTACCCGAACATCAAGAGATCAGTGTCCGGTCTGGGGTGCGCGGTCGGGGAGACACGGGCGCGTGTAAAAAACGAAAGGTCGTAATAGTTTATCAGTATTATGCATCATGTTACGCCTAAGTGCGCGGAGCGCGTGCCATGTAAGTACACGAACGTTGTCCCTCGGCGGGGATATATGAATGCAGGATGACATTAGTACATACGGTAGTACGTATCAGGTACTGACGATGTGTTGAATCTGCACCCGTAGGGCAGATGAATTTCATAACGTAATACTGGGTACCATCCGTACGGGCAATATCTCGTGTATAGCAGTATAAATACGCGGCTTTAATGAAACTAGCGGCGCAAGTACATCAGCGATGAGCTATCGCTACGGGTACGGGTACCTGTATTGGAGATGGCTGGGAATCGCGAAGATGATATGATGAATATCACTTCTGTTATTTTTCGCTTCCGCGTGAGGTGGCTTGCGCTCTCGGTGCCTGGGAGTTCAACACTACTTGCACGAACGGGCCGGGGCCGGGGCGTTGCTGTCGCGGCGAGCCTCGGGTATTGCGGCGGAGGCTTGTTCCGGGTAGAATCCCTTGCCGGCCGGAGGCCGTAATAGCTTTATCATTGGGTACGAGCCCGGGGGCTCACCTCCTTGACTAAGATTATTGTCGGACTACGCGTGACTTGCGTGATAGGTCTGCCGGCGTGGTCATGGGGACGCCGCCTACTCGGGGCTCCTTTCAACGTTACACGTATGGGGAATACCAGCGTGAGGAAGCGCGTCGCGATGTCAGTCGAGCGTCACGCGGGTGACATGGGAATAGCATCGGGGCGGTATAGCATCGGGCCGGGGTATAGCATCGGGCGATATTATTGTTTATTATTGTACCGCGCGATATTTCTAATAAAGGGGGGAAGCCCGCTCTTTATTTTTGTAGGATGCTGGAACGATACGGGCATACCGATCTCGAAGCGGGGGCGCGTGGCCAAACCAGAAGGGGCGGAGTAGCGCATGCTGTGTTGTTTCACATACGTGTTCGGCTGCGCCCTCTGTATTGTAAATCTGCGTTCGGTTGTGCGCTCCGTGAGCGCGACGCAAGCATAGGGCGTTGTTCTGATCGGGCGGGCGGTGGGTGGGACGTTGAGAGGCAGGGCATTACGAGGGGTCATACGCATCGGTAGACGTTTATGCAGTCAGCTGTGTTTCCGCTAGAGAATGGCCTGCTATTCTTCACATATCGCCAGGGGGTGTAATAGCGACGAGTGAAAGCGCGTGTACGGTTGGAGGCATTGTCCGCGGGTAGCGTAACCGGTAGTGCGATCGAGGCGCGACCGCTCGTTTCCGGTAGTGACCCGCTGGCGGTGTCGTAAGGGGTCACCCGTCCGGGTGTGCCGGTGTGCCTGGTAGATTCGGACGTTTCCTGTCCATCTCTACGTACATCAGTGGACGGGGCAAGGCCGTCGTATAGACGTGTCCCACTCCGCTGCGTATCCACAAAAAGCAGTGGACTCGCTACCTAATGGTGGTAGTAGGTAGGTAATCGATTCAAGCTAAACTATAGACGTTTGCGTGTGCGCAAACGAGGGTGCCGCTCGGGGGCGCAAGGGGCACCGCCAGCCCGCCGTAGTGGGCGTTAGCGACAGAGGGGCGCCGGGGGGACGCGTAGGTCTTGCCCCGAATAAGGGGCGGCCGAGACCGTGCTGTTGAGGCCGGTTTTGCTCGACTTTTGCTCAGTGTGCTCGGACGCGAACTGGTCTCGCGGAGAATGGGAAAATTCCTCCTATTATTTTAGCAGTCTGGGACCGCATGATGTTTGTCCATGGTAGTAGAGGTTTTGCGGCCTCTCTTCCGTAGGGGGAGATAGCCGCGGTGTTGATGTCAGCGAAGAGGGCCCTAGTATACAGGCGGGCAGGGTCGCCGAGGGCGAGGCCCGTAGAAATAATTTTTCCCGTGACGCTCGCGATTTCGCGTGCGGTGTGGGCGCGTGTGCGACCGCCGAGTAGGGATTCGATCCCGGTTTGCGCGGAGTGCCACCTCTTAGAGGGGACCGTGAACATGCCTTTAGCTGTGTCGATATCGAACCCAAGGTGGGTGATGCAGGTGCCAGTGCAGATTGCGAGGCGGAGACTGCAAGGAGGATGCTGTCAGGCCATTGCGGCGGGAGGGTGTAATATTGGCATCATAGCGAATATTTACAAAGCGACTGGGTCGCTGGCCACGGGAAGCGTGGGAACTGGGAAGCGGCTAACTCTGGGGGAAAGCTCAGCCTTTTAAGAGGCGGACAGACTCTAGTAGCACTAGGAGGTCACCAGTGGGGATGCTGGGATCGAGGCATAGGCCTCGCCCCGGAGGGCTAGATACGACGCCTATGAGGAGGCGGATCTGAAACTTGGTTTTCGTTTTGTAGGTAGGTGGGCGGGCTAGCGGGCAGAGCCAGGGCAGTTCTTGGAGAAGTGTCCTTTCTTCTTGCATCTGAAGCATGTAACCTCTGACGGATCGCTCGGTCTAGGGCTGTTAGCTGCGCTGTGTCCGCGACGGTCAGGGTCGCTCCGGGGCTCCGAACTCTGGGGGGGGTGAGCTTGGGCTCGCCTTGCTGGACGGGAGGGCTTCGATGACGAGCTTGGGAGGGAGCGAAGTGTCCTTGCTGTGTCAATCGCCTTTTTTAGCTTCTTGTTGTCGGCTGACCCCTTCTCGCCTAGCAGGTCTTCTTTGGCAAACAGCTGGGCAATTTCTTGCCCGTATTCGTGTTCCACGTGCAAGGTCTTCGCCTTTTTGCTGATTGAGTGAGACATACTGGCCGCTATTGAGGCTATCGCTAATAGCGCCGACAGTAGATTAGCGGGGGAAGCGGGAGAGCTAGGCTCAATCGGGGAATCATTATTGATATTAACTTGAAGGTCAGCAATAGGTGTAAAAGCTGAGTCGTAAATATTGAAGACTAGGTTTAGATCAGATT
Source organism: Tetraselmis chui (assembly GCA_026401115.1). NCBI lineage: Eukaryota > Viridiplantae > Chlorophyta > Chlorodendrophyceae > Chlorodendrales > Chlorodendraceae > Tetraselmis > Tetraselmis chui. The sequence goes on from JAPMLY010000938.1 coordinate 16,787, forward strand.
GAAGGTCTCTGGCAACAGCTGCGCGCCGACGGTGAAGCTTACCGTCTCTGTCAAGCCAGCCGTCGGGGGGTTCTTGAACGGTTCTATCCGCGATATCCTCATGGGGAGCGGGGCGTTTTCCTTTGCGGTCTTCTGGAAGGGGGGACTCGGAGGAAACTCTTGCAGCCTCTGGATCGCGGGAAGTTGAAGCCGTGGCAGTGGCTGCCTGGAAAAGAGCGTTAGTGCGAGCTTCTGCGGACAGCAGCGAATTCCGAGTTGAATCTACTGTTAGGCGAGCGTTGGTAAGAGCACGCGGGCACGGGAGACCTTCGATCTCATCGGGGCTGACGGAAATAGCAGCGGCGAGAGCGGACTCGGCTGAGATTAGCGCGGAGCGAAGAGCGTCACGATCTGCGACAACGTCATCCCAAACGGCTTTGAGGAAAGAATCGTCTGGGGCGGTATCGGAGAGTCCTGCAGAGCAGGAGAGAAGCAACAGCAGGACCAGGTGGGAGTGCATATTGCAGATAGGAACAGCTGCGGGGAGCTGTCCGAATAAGAAAAGTTTATACGAAGCGGAATTATTGGAGAGGAAGAAAATATTGCTATAGGGTGATACTATAGAAAACGGTGTCTTAGCCAGAGAGGGTGATTAGAGTACCGACTCCGAACTGAGGAGGTACGCTGCGGTCGCTACCACTATATACCTATAGTGTGGTAGCGACCACAGCTGGATGACACTACATTTCATCCGCTGTGCCAAGAAAACCGGAGTTTCCTCGTTTACGTACCGTATCGAGGAAACCCTCGTGTGTGGTCACATTTTTTTTTCTCCGCGACGGAAAAATGCATTAAAAATCAGCATGAGATAACATGAGCGCAAAGTACAAACAACAAGCATCGACATCTGTTTTACAGGTACGACAGCAGTACCGACATGTTTTTTTACACCGTGGACGCCAGATGCAAAAATGTCTCCGTAGTAACGCCCTTTTTCCCAGCACCCACTGCTGTCATTGCTATACAGTACCGAAACGTACTGACACGTCGGAGTTATTAGTAATAAGTTATTCGCGAAGTGATACGAGCTACAGGTCCAGGCAGATAATATATACTGTTTTCTCGGCTTGCTACATCAATTTCGTCAGATTGTGTGGCAGGACGGTAGGTAACTACCCGTGGCTAGACAGTGTACCCCAGACCGGTAAAGTAACGAGATTATCGAAACAGTACGGGAAAGGGGATGCACGCCCGTAGCCCCGCCAGCGCACTGTAAATTACAAACCGTACAGATACAGCTACGCCCAATTATGGCGGCTACAGGCAAAGAACCGTGTAAGGTGGCCTATGTCCCCATTACATGCGGAAGGCGTCGATAGCCGGTCGAGGTACGCTAGGCTGTAACGGCAACGCAACCACTCCTGTCTTTTGCAGGAGTGGACGTCGAAGCAGGGAGTAACCCCTGCACTGACCCACCAGCCTAGGTACGAGAACCGACTACCTAAAACCTCCCATTGGGGGATTAACATGGCGCGAGAAGCAGGGTTCAATCAAACTAGACGCTAGGGTCTCCATTCTTCAGGGTTCGTCAATCTCCAAGGGGCGAACTTGTAATCACCCCCGGGTCGGGGGGGCGGGGGGTGATTAGAGTACCGACTCCGAACTGAGGAGGTACGTTGCGGTCGCTACCACTATATACCTTATAGTGTGGTAGCGACCACAGCTGGATGACACTACATTTCATCCGCTGTGCCAAGAAAACCGGAGTTTCCTCGTTTACGTACCGTATCGAGGAAACCCTCGTGTTTTCTCGGCTTGCTACATCAATTTCGTCAGATTGTGTGGCAGGACGGTAGGTAACTACCCGAACATCAAGAGATCAGTGTCCGGTCTGGGGTGCGCTGTCGGGGAGACACGGGCGTGTGTAAAAACGAAAGGTCGTAATAGTTTATCAATATTCTGCATCATGTTACGCCTAAGTGCGCGGCGCGCGTGCCAGGTAAGTACGCGATCGTTGTTCCTCGGCGGGGATATATGAATGCAGGATGACATTAGTACATACGGTAGTACGTATCAGGTACTGACGATGTGTTGAATCTGCACCCGTAGGGCAGATGAATTTCATAATGTTATACTGGGTACCATCCGTACAGGCAATATCTCGTGTATAGCAGTATAAATACGCGGCTTTAATGAAACTAGCGGCGCAAGTACATCAGCGATGAGCTATCGCTACGGGTACCTGTATTGGAGATGGCTGGGAATCGCGAAGATGATATGATGAATATCACTTCTGTTATTTTTCGCTACCGCGTGAGGTGGCTTGCGCTCTCGGTGCCTGGGAGTTCAACACTACTTGCACGAACGGGCCGGGGCCGGGGCGTTGCTGTCGCGGCGAGCTTCGGGTATTGCTGCGGAGGCTTGTTCCAGGTAGAATCCCTGGCCGGCCGGAGGCAGTAATAGCTTTATCATTGGGTACGAGCCCGGGGGCTCGCCTCCTTGATTAAGATTATAGTCGGTCTACGCGTGACTTGCGTGATAGGTCTGCCGGCGTGGTCATGGGGACGCCGCCTACTCGGGGCTCCTTTCAACGTTACACGTATGGGGAATACCAGCGTGAGGAAGCGCGTCGCGATGTCAGTCGAGCGTCACGCGGGTGACATGGGAATAGCATCGGGGCGGTATAGCATCGGGCCGGGGTATAGCATCGGGCGATATTACTGTGTATTATTGTACCGCGCGATATTTCTAATAAAGGGGGGAAGCCCGCTCTTTATTTTTGTAGGATGCTGGAACGATACGGGCATACCGATCTCGAAGCGGGGGCGCGTGGCCAAACCAGAAGGGGCGGAGTAGCGCCTGCTGTGTTGTTTCACATACTTGCTCGGCTGCGCCCTCTGTATTGTAAATCTGCGTTTGGCTGTGCGCTCCGTGAGCGCGACGCAAGCATAGGGCGTTGTTCTGATCGGGCGGGCGGTGGGTGGGACGTTGTGAGGCAGGGCATTACGAGGGGTCATACGCATCGGTAGACGTTTATGCAGTCAGCTGTATTTCCGCTAGAGAATGGCCTGCTATTCTTCACATATCGCCAGGGGGTGTAATAGCGACGAGTGAAAGCGCGTGTACGGTTGGAGGCATTGTCCGCGGGTAGCGTAACCGGTGCGATCGAGGCGCGACCGCTCGTTTCCGGTAGTGACCCGCTGGCGGTGTCGTAAGGGGTCACCAGTCCGGGTGTGCCGGTGTGCCTGGTAGATTCGGACGTTCCTGTCCAGCTCTACGTACAGCAGTGGACGGGGCAAGGTCGTCGTATAGACGTGTCCCACTCCGCTGCGTATCCACAAAAAGCAGTGGACTCGCTACCTAATGGTGGTAGCAGGTAGGTAATCGATTTAAGCTAAACTATATACGTTTGCGTGTGCGCTAAAGAGGGTGCCGCTCGGGGGCGCAAGGGGCACCGCCAGCCCGCCGTAGTGGGCGTTAGCGACAGAGGGGCGCCGGGGGGACGCGTAGGTCTTGCCCCGAATAAGGGGCGGCCGAGACCGTGCTGTTGAGGCCGGTTTTGCTCGACTTTTGCTCAGTGTGCTCGGACGCGAACTGGTCCCGCGGAGAATGGGAAAATTCCTCCTATTATTTTAGCAGTCTGGGACCGCATGATGTTTGTCCATGGTAGGAGAGGTTTTGCGGCCTCTCTTCCGTAGGGGGAGATAGCCGCGGTGTTGATGTCAGCGAAGAGGGACAGTGGAGGAAGCTGTCAGGCCATTGCGGCGGGAAGATTTAATATTGGCAATATAGCGAATATTTACAAGGCGACTGGGTCGCTGGCCACGGTAAGCGTGGAGACTGGGAAGCCGCTAACTCAGGGGGAAAGCTACGCCTTTAGGAGGCGGACAGACTCTAGTAGCACTAGGAGGTCACCAGTGGGGATGCTGGGATCGAGGCATAGGCCTCGCCCCGGAGGGCTAGATACGACGCCTATGAGGAGGCGGATCTGAACTAGATACGACGCCTATGAGGAGGCGGATCTGAAACTTGGTTTTCGTTTTGCAGAATGTTGGCTAGCGGGCAGAGCCAGGGCAGTTCTTGGAGAAGTGTCCTTTCTTCTTGCATCTGAAGCATGTAACCTCTGACGGATCGCTCGGTCTAGGGCTGTTAGCTGCGCTGCGTCCGCGACGAGCAGGGTCGCTCCGGGGCTCCGCACTCTTGGGGGGGTGAGCTTGGGCTCGCCTTGCTGGACGGGAGGGCTTCGATGACGAGCTTGGGAGGGAGCGAAGTGTCCTTGCTGTGTCAATCGCCTTTTTTAGCTTCTTGTTGTCGGCTGACCCCTTCTCGCCTAGCAGGTCTTCTTTGGCAAACAGCTGGGCAATTTCTTGCCCGTATTCGTGTTCCACGTGCAAGGTCTTCGCCTTTTTGCTGATTGAGTGCGACATACTGGCCGCTATTGAGGCTATCGCTAATAGCGCCGACAGTAGATTAGCGGGGGAAGCGGGAGAGCTAGGCTCAATCGGGGAATCATTATTGATATTAACTTGAAGGTCAGCAATAGGTGTAAAAGCTGAGTCGTAAATATTGAAGACTAGGTTTAGATCAGATTGAAGGTCTCTGGCAACAGCTGCGCGCCGACGGTGAAGCTTACCGTCTCTGTCAAGCCAGCCGTCGGGGGGTTCTTGAACGGTTCTATCCGCGATATCCTCATGGGGAGCGGGGCGTTTTCCTTTGCGGTCTTCTGGAAGGGGGGACTCGGAGGAAACTCTTGCAGCCTCTGGATCGCGGGAAGTTGAAGCCGTGGCAGTGGCTGCCTGGAAAAGAGCGTTAGTGCGAGCTTCTGCGGACAGCAACGAATTCCGAGTTGAATCTACTGTTAGGCGAGCGTTGGTAAGAGCACGCGGGCACGGGAGGCCTTCGATATCGGGGCTGACGGAAATAGCAGCGGCGAGAGCGGACTCGGCTGAGATTAGCGCGGAGCGAAGAGCGTCACGATCTGCGACAGCGTCGTCCCAAACGGCTTTGAGGAAAGAATCGTCTGGGGCGGTATCGGAGAGTCCTGCAGAGCAGGAGAGAAGCAACAGCAGGACCAAGTGGGAGTGCATATTGCAGATAAGAACAGATGCGGGGAGCTGTCCGAATAAGAAAAGTTTATATGAAGCGGAATTATTGGAGAGGAAGAAAATATTGCTATAGGGTGATACTATAGAAAACGGTGTCTTAGCCAGAGAGGGTGATTAGAGTACCGACTCCGAACTGAGGAGGTACGCTGCGGTCGCTACCACTATATACCTTATAGTGTGGTAGCGACCACAGATGGATGACACTACATTTCATCCGCTGTGCCAAGAAAACCGGAGTTTCCTCGTTTACGTACCGTATCGAGGAAACCCTCGTGTTATCTCATCAGATCTGGGACGCCGGCGGTAATGCGGAGAAATTACCCCGCGGTAACACCGGCTATCGGTAACGACAACATTTATACCCCGTCACAGGGAGGCCAATCATCCGAGAAAAATAAAATTACGCGATTTTAGTGTATTAATAGAACTTGGACAGCTCCTCTGTTACGCGTTGCGCAAGTACCTGTACGGGTACCAATAAAGATTATCTAATCCATCATCAGTACCTTGGCAGAAAATCCGTATCTGCGTTAGCGCAAGGCATATCATTAATCTAGCCTTTCGAGGGAAAGTCGGCAACTGAGGCTGGCCACAGAGGAATAGCGGAATAGCGATAGCGGTACGTATCAACTATACAGTACCGAAACGTACTGACACGCTGGAATTATTAGTAATGAATAAATCGCGAAGCGATACGAGCTATAGGTCCAGGCAAATAATAGGAGGTATATATTCGCGAATATACCTCCTATTCGGAATAGGAGGTATAGCTTTTTTCAAATAATATAGACGACATACAGGCGAAGAGAAATGACGAAATACAACCGGAACACTATGGGTTTCAGCGACCGCTCTTTATGTTTGGGCTGGCTCACCCACTGCAGGTACCCGTACAGCAACGAGGGATGCCAGCAACGGGACCACGCAAAATCAGTGGCGTGCCATCGTCTAGACGAAGGACTATCGCTAGTACCCCACATGTTCACCACGTAGTCGCTATCGCTATCATGGAATCCTGCGCGGCTTGTGTTGGAGTGAGCGGCGGAGGCATTCGCTCGGCGCGCGATCTATCCGGACACGCGCGATCTATCTCTTGTTGACTTGCCCACTCGGTCAAACAAGAGGTAGATCGACGCCGAATATATCGAAAATCTAGAAGCGTACCTTGAGATACCTTTACAAAACAACTTGCACCATCGGTGTGGCAGCAAGATTCTTGTCTACTCAATTACGAAAGCGACTTGACTTGCGGGAATGCGGGGTAGCTCCTCCGCGTAGTTGGTAATAGCGATCGTCGCTAGATGGTCCACACAAGTACTTAACTGTAGTTGGTCCCTATTCGCTCTTTGTTTAGTAACGCGTAATAGCACCCATACATCCTCTCGGCCGACTCGTGCTGACTGGACTGGCTTTAAGTCGAGAAACGTACTGTGACGTACTGTACCGTACAACAACATGGTCACGTCTGCGAGGGGTTTATTACGACATGTGCGAGGGATTTATTCGGTCCCGCTATTTTGCTATTCCACAAGTGGCCGGCCTTAGTTGGTGAAACTCTGACACTGGCCTCGTGTGGGGTTAGCGCAGTATGGTACGGTTCTCGTACAATGGTACGTAATGCACTCACATGAGCCTCGCCTACCCGGGAGCACGATCGATGATGAGTTTGAGGCTTGTTTCGAATGACCTTATTGTGGCGGTTAGCCTCTGAAAGCTAAACGCTAGCACAAATCTGTTCTAGTCTGTCTAGTTCTGTTGTTGCAAGATGGCAAATGATGTTGTCGAGAGGCAATTGATGAAAGATGTTTCACTGCTGTACTTGGGCAGTAGATGTTGTAAATGAACAAAGGAATTGTTAACACTAGTTTCGGAGCTCTTTGGTCGACGCACGCTTTCGTTGCTCGTTGATCTGTTCGAAGTTGTTTGCTTGAGTCGAGATGGCTTCTCTCGGAGCTGGACATTACGTGGTTTTGGTAATTCACGTCGGAGGAACTAAATCGTCGGACTTGAAGTTGGTGTTTCAGCGTGAGCCTCGTTCTGGTAGAACTTGGTTCCCTGCTGGCTCTGTCTTACCTAACGAAGAGCCTGTCGACGCTGCTATTCGCGAGTTACACGAGGAGACCGGTCTTGTTCTGACATCGGATGATTTGACGCTGTTGAGTGGTGAACTTGTTAACGTTACACTACCTCAAGGACGACAGTTTGTTTACGTGTACTCGACGTCTATTCCTGTCCTGTTTGCTACGAGCAACTTACGTACACCTGCTCAGGTCGAGCAGGTTGTTTTGGAACAGTCGACAGTTAATCCGGATGGCACTTACGTCGTCCCGGAAACCATCAACATTGACGGTCTGACACTTACGCCTGCACAGACTGGGTTACTTCGTGCTAAGAAGCACAAGAGTGAATTACTTCACTTTGGTTACGTGGCTCAGTGGGAATCTTTCTATCGAGCAATGACACAACATGTTCCAGTCATGCATGACGACACGTCTATCCCGAGACAGCTCCACATGTACCCCCGGTTTACAACGGTCGACTCTGGTTCTGTCTGGCTGCTGATTGTTGGACACATCAACCGACTGACTGGAGTGGGACCTACAGATTTACGAATGGGAACGCCGATGCCTACCCACAACTTTGCTGGACTATCTGTGACTCTCACGGAGACTCAGCGTAAGGCTGCAATTACTTCACCGTACCAGAATGGTCTGGTGCCTAATGTACTGGAGGATTGGCTTGAAGCGCAGCCTCAGCGTTTTATAATGCTTGGAATTACAGCTAACTCGTACGATGCAGTGTTCTGGGTTACTTCACAGTTTGCTGGACACCTTGGTGGATGGTGGTTGAACCGGAAAAATCCGCCTCCAATTCCGTCTACGTACAACGAGCTTGTTGAGGAGTTACGCAAGTCGACGTTTCTTCCAAACATTCAGGACGACGCGATTAACGCTTTGATGAACTTTACGCAAGGCAACACGATGAGTTACGCAATCTACACTAAACAGTACAACGACTACTTACGTCGGTCTCGTCAAGACCTGACAGCTGAAGTGCAGTGTGTACGCTTCATTAATGGCCTGGCAAGCGATGCGCTCAAGAAAATGGCTAAGTCACACCGAGCTCAACTAGGATACCGGACTACGCTAGTGGAGCTGCAAAACTTTTTGAATAACGTTGTGACAGATTCGCCGGAATTAGGCAATGCGAGGTCTGCTGCTGGACCTTCTGCCCAGCCTACGCGCAAGCGCAACATTGAGGATCCTCTCGAGGAAGCCTCTAACGTCTGGAAACGTAACAAGGGTGGCCGTGGACGTGGCCGCGGACGTGGACGTGGAGGTGGAAACAATGGTGGACGCGGTCAGACATCTGGTCGTGAAGATTTGAGGATTGTCGTCGAACATCTCCAACATCTACGATGGTTGTATTTGTGCTACCAAAGTGGGCGAAATTTACTCAGGTGACTAAGCACTGGAAGCTTTATCAAGAATTCCCAGCAAGGACACAGCTTTTTACACGTCAGTCACTGGAGAACCCATCGCAACAGGAGGTGGTTGCTCCAGCCCCTTGGCCTGTACAGCTGTGGTTAGTCGACGCAGATTGTGCGTTTAACGACTCTTCGGAATCTACAGCACCTGATCAACCCGACTCGGTACCTGTACCAACAAACGACTCGGAACAGTCCATCGCTACGCTGCGACAATTTTCTTCGCCAGCTACAGCACTACTAACTGACCTCACGGAAGCTCGCCCGTTAATTCGAACTGAGCTGACTGTGAAAACTCCTGATGGCGGACACCAAATTTTTGGATTAGTGGACTGCGCTGCGACACTTGATTTTGTGTCAGAGGACTTTGTACGACGCTTTGCTTTACAGACTCGGAAGTCTGCGAGTAAAACTCCAGTTCGACTCGCTAATGGACAACGAGTGACTTCTACGACAGTCTGCGACGTCACTTTTGAGCTGGCTCGACACGAGTTTCAACGGACTTTCTACGTTTTACGTGATTTACGTACAGCTGATTTAATCCTGGGTTTACCATGGCTTGATGACGAACAGGCCTCTTTACAATTTGGTACAACCAGAATTTTTACACTGATGGACGGTACAGCAGTGGAGACTACACTCGAGGAACGACGCCCTGAGTGTCTGCTACTGTCATCTACGAAAGTTCAAAAGCTCATGCGCAAGACGCGCCGCATCAGAGGACGTCATGCTGATTTTTACGTCATCGAACTTACGTCAGCTGCCGACCAATCAACGGACTTCCACACTGGAGAGGAACTAACAGCAGAACAACGTGACAACTTCCGGTCGTTACTCTTTGAAGACTTCCCGGAGTTACTGCAACCTGTCGACTCTCCGCCAGTAAGCCGACAGTGGGATCACCCCATTGACACAACTGGCCCGATGCGACGTCAACGTCTGAACCGACTGTCACCGGCAGAGCGCGCTGAGCTTAATCGACAGCTCAAAGACGCAGTGGAAGCTGGTTTAAGCTGGGGCCCAACTCGGAGCACGGTTCAAGATCAAGGACCTCGGCGATCTCTCCCAACTCCTCGGCATGCACATTACCCGCGATCGCTCCACGATAATGGAGCAATAAATCCACGGTCGGTGCTGGGGGTGTCGCCGGTGAGGCAGAGGACGAATCTAGAATGCTGTAAAACTGACGTAGACTCAGAAACAGACAACGGCTCGCCAGAGAGTGGATGATCGCCAGCACCACTTTCGCACGCGCCAGCAGGTCCGCGAAGCCCCACGCAGTGAATTCGGCTCGCCAATTCTTTTTGTGCGAAAGGCTGATGGCTCGCTACGTCTGTGCATTGACTACCGCGGTCTTAACGAGGTTACGCGGAAAGATGCTTACCCGCTACCGCGTGTGGATGACACACTGGACGAACTTAAGGACGCGAATTTTTACACACACCTCGACCTCGCTTCTGGATTCTGGCAAGTTCGAGTGCGTGATCAGGACGTTCACAAGACGGCTTTTCAGACCCCTGATGGCTTGATGGAATGGGTCGCCATGCCGTTTGGGCTGTGCAATGCACCAGCCACATTTCAGAGGATGATGAACGACATTCTTCGCGACTTTTTACATAAGTTCGTGACAGTCTACCTGGATGACGTCTGTATCTACAGTCGAACTCTGGAAGAGCACCTGGAGCACCTACGTCTAGTGCTACAGCGATTCAAGGAGGAAGGGCTAAAATTACGCCTTAAGAAATGCTTTTTCGGATTGCAAGAAATGGAGTATCTGGGCTACACTGTGTCAGCCGGGAAAATTTCGGTTTCCACAAAGAAAGTCGAGGCCGTTGCAGACTGGCCAGTGCCCAAGACGCAGAAGGAGGTTCGCAGTTTCGTACAGTTCTGCAACTTCTATGCGAGATTTATACACCATTTTAGCGACCTTACGGCTCCATTGACGGACTTACTGCGGAAGTCCCAGCCACAGAAGGTTACGCTGACGCCTGCCTGTTTGGAAGCCTTCGAGACTCTCAAGTTACGGCTCATTTCTGCGCCATGCCTGATCCTTCCGGAGGTCAGCTCGGACGCGACGTTCACCGTAGCTACAGATGCTTCAACAGTGGGGATTGCAGCAGTCCTGTTGCAAGACCAAGGAGGCGGTCTTCAACCAGTCTCTTACTGGGCGCGTAAGCTGAATCCAGCTGAGCGTGGTAACACTTACTCTGCGTACGACTTAGAAGCTTTGGCCGTATGCGAAGCTGTCAAGCATTGGAGGTGCTATCTTGAAGGCTGTTCTAAGTTCCTTGTCGTAACAGACCACGACACACTGCGGCATCTGCTCAGACAACCGAACAACAGGCTGAACAAGCGGCAAGCAAGATACCTGCGGGATTTGCAACCGTTTGTGGGCTCGATGACACTTGCATATCGCAAGGGAGCTCTGAACGAAGCCGACCCGTTAAGCCGGCGTCCAGACTTCGTACCTCAAGCCACAGTACCCTTATTTTGGGATGGCGAGGTTCCGTCAGATCGAGAATTACGACGGAAGTCCCAGCTGCTGTTTGAAGACGCACAGTTAAATTCACTGACTGTTAACGCGTTGCAGCTGAGCCCTGAGTTCGCTGATCTCATTCGCGAGGGGTTCTCACGAGATTCGTTTTATGGGGACGATGGTGAGTGGACAAAAGACAGCCGGATAGAAGCCAGAGATGGGTACTTTTGGCGTCTCAATCGCCTCTGTATTCCACAGAACTCTGAGCTCCGACTGAGATTGATCACAGAGCTGCACGAAAGTTCGTCAGCTGGTCACAGAGGAGTTGCTAGCACTCTTGCTAAAGCACTCGACAGATTCTGGTGGAAACGAATCCGCCAAGATGTGAAAGATTTTTGTGAACGCTGCGTCGTGTGCCGACGAGCGAAGATTCGACCGCAGATGGCCGCGACTCTTTACCCATTGCCTGTTCCACCCAGACCGTGGCACACAGTTGGTCTTGACTACCGGACACACTTGCCTGAGAGCAACGGCTTTAACAGTGTGCTGATTGTAGTAGACCATCTAACTCGAATGGCCCATTTTCTGCCATGTACAGAGTCGATTACTGCCGAAGAAACTGCTACTTTGTTTTTACAGGGAGTCTACCGCTTACATGGACTTCCCCGTGTGCTGATCAGCGACCGCGACCCGAAATTTGTCAGCGCCTTCTGGCAGACACTTTGGAGACGCCTTGGAACGCGACTGAACATGTCTACCAGCCGACACCCAGAAACAGATGGACTGACAGAGCGCGTGAACAGCACGTTTCAGCAGCTTCTTCGTTGCTTCTGTTGCTATGATGGCTCTAACTGGTCGACACTTTTACCACAAGTGGAGTTTGCGTACAATGCTTCGCGTGCACTCGGAATTGAGCACACGCCGTTCGAGGCTAACTTTGGCTTTTCTCCTGAGGAGCCTCCTGACCTGCTCTTCAGCATGCGACCATCGATTCCAATTTCGCAAGACGCAACAGAACGGTTGAAGTTGTTACAGGAAATACACAGCCTGGTACGCTCTGTGTTACAGCTACATAAGGACGAGATGCAGGCGCGCACAGAACAGTCTACAGCGCCACACTTCGCTAAGGGAGACAAGGTGTCAGTCGTCACAGCAAATCTTTTTCTCAGAGGACAACCGAACAGGAAACTCAGAGACAGACAGCTCGGCCCTTTTCCAGTGGAGGAGCAGATTGGAAAACACAGTTACAGATTGAAACTACCAGCGACAGTACGCTTACATCCTGTGTTCCACGTTAATAACTTACGGCCTTGCTCTACCGCTCCACTACGACCAGCTATCCCGGTAACAGTACCTGAAGGAGACGACGAGGAGTTCGACGTCTCACACATCTCTGCTGTGTGCATCAAGTCGCTACCAGGGCGACGAGGCAAATATTTGCTCTTCATGACGCACTTCAGTGATGACGACATTCCACCTGTCTGGCACCGGTTGAACGAGGTGCATCGAACAGTTGCGTTACAAGAATTCTTGGAGACGCCTCAATGGCGCAAGTTCGCCAAGACTCAGGCGTACATTGACTTCATGCACGCTCACCCAGCGCGCATTCCTGAGTCCCAGTAACTGCTTCAGTAAAGGAGCCAAGAACCACGGAGGTCTGCCTCGCGGCGGCCTCATTGATCTGTCAAGAGGGGGAGGGTACGAGTGTGACGAGTACAGTCCTGCAACAGTACATTGCAGGACATTGTACATGTACTCGTTTACGGATATCAATTCGTGCTTTTCCACAGGATGGACGTATACTCGTGGGTACGTCGCTACTGCAATATTGTAATGGTGCTGATGCTACAGTACGACCAGTACCTCCCGGTACGTACAGATATGCATAATTAATCTAACCAGCCTGATGACGCGCCAGAGCGAGCTCTCCAATGCAGAAGGAGCCGCGTCGTGAGACCCAATGCTAGGCAGGCCGCGTCTCGAGGCGGATGACGACGGTTGAGCAGCACTAACGCCTGACACGTAAGCGTAGCTTGCAGGCGTGATTAGTCTGGGCTGAAACCTATTTAAGCCCAGTGCAGTAGAGGGAGGTGACAGAACCTTTTAACAATTCCTTTGTTCATTTACAACATCTACTGCCCAAGTACAGCAGTGAAACATCTTTCATCAATTGCCTCTCGACAACATCATTTGCCATCTTGCAACAACAGAACTAGACAGACTAGAACAGATTTGTGCTAGCGTTTAGCTTTCAGAGGCTAACCGCCACATTATGCTCTCAGTCATCTTCGCTACCATCCGCGAAATATGAGATGTTCTACTCTCAGTCATGCATGCAAAACGCCGCCGGTGCAGGTAGAGGGTGCCGGTGCGGGTTACCTGCCAATCCCACATACCGGGGGCGCCAAAAAAGAGGGGGGGGGGGGAAACGTATTCGCTACGCCGTCACATACAAGGCGCCGGCTATGGTTCGCTAGGCAACGCACTTGAAAAATTATGCCAACCCCCGCCGTTCGCCGATGATCATGGAAAAAGGCGCAATCATTATGTTAGAGGGATCGTTGCAGCTGCGGTTCGTAATTTGTCATTCTGCCCATGGGCGGGTTGAATTGTATGTTGTGGTCTACGACCGAGTGCTCAACGCCACTGCGTACGGTGGGCCATTCTCGTGGTTTGCAATCCTTCTTGGGAGAGCCCCAGAATGTTAGTTAGGTCGCAGATATTGTTAGAATTCACAAGTCTGGGATTGTGCGGCTGCTTGGCAAATTTTTTGCCGAACCGAACGTGGCACACAACGATATTCCGGCGTACTCTAATAAGTGCGTGTTAATAAGCATCGACGGGAACGCGCGAAAAACGCGATATTGCGGTTAACTATTATATTTTGTCTCACTTTTGTCTGTCCCAATTTCACAAAATTATCCAGGACCATTTCACCCCCCAAAATGGTCCTGGAGATTTTTCTGTCCAAATCGTCCAAATCGTCCATTTCCATACCCTATTTCGACGTCAAACCCTAACTTTATTCCAAACCCTAATTCGAATTTTAAACCCTAATTCGAATTTCAAACCCTAACTTTATTCGAAACCCTAATTTCCGAATCTTGCCAAAATTCAATTCCCAGATTTTTTCTGTCCCGACCGCCACCCCGCCCCCCAGATCTCATCCATGATTTGAATCAAAAGGTACCCCTCCGCTCCAACGAATATTCCGACGCGGAACCCCCTTCTATCCACGACGATTTCCGAGCTGCCCAAAAACGGTCACCAAAACTCGAACAGTGTTTTCTTCTAAAGACCAAATATCCTCTTCGAGCTTTGGTGACCGTTTTGGGGCCCCGAAGGATGCCTCGAAGCCCCCCCGGCGCGCAGCCGCGCCCGCGAATATTCCTTCGTGGTTCCCCGACAATTCACGGTTATTCCCAAACGGTCACCAAAACGGTCACCAAAACGGTCACCAAAGCTCGAAGAGGATATTTGGTCTTTAGAAGAAAACATTGTTCGAGCTTTGGTGACCGTTTTGGTGCCCCGAAGGATGCCTCGAAGACCCCCCGGCGCGCAGCCGCGCCCGCGAATATTCCTTCGCGGTTCCCCGACAATTCACGGTTATTCCCAAACGGTCACCAAAACGGTCACCAAAGCTCGAAGAGAATATTTAGTCTTTAGAAGAAAACACTGCTCGAGCTTTGGTGACCGTTTTGGTGCCCCGAAGGATGCCTCGAAGACCCCCCGGCGCGCAGCCGCGCCCGCAAATATTCCTTCGCGGTTCCCCGACAATTCACGGCTATTCCCAAAACGGTCACCAAAACGGTCACCAAAGCTCGAAGAGAATATTTAGTCTTTAGAAGAAAACACTGCTCGAGCTTTGGTGACCGTTTTGGTGCCCCGAAGGATGCCTCGAAGACCCCCCGGCGCGCAGCCGCGCCCGCGAATATTCCTTATGCATGGCTAGTCGGCAGGGTTTGTCGCGTTATAAATCGCCGTTGCCTCTTCCCCGGTCAGCGGGCGGTTGTCAATTGTAACTTTCGTCGCGTATCCATTCCACCATCTAGGAGTCCAGGGGCTGGGACCGGATCTCCCGTCGTTGTTCACGCCAATAAACATCATGTTAGATGCCATGGACGAAATGTTCCACTCACCAAGATATGTTGATTCGAGAGCCAACCCGTTAATGATTGTGTGCAACGTCCAGTGGTGACCGTCTACCGACAGGGTTAAGAAATGCCACGTGTTTTCCGTAAGGTTTAATACAAGTTCGGTTAAGTCATAGGAATTTAGCGCTCTGTTCGCAATATGTGTTATACCGATTTCATCTTGCCTGAACACTAGAAATCGCATCTCTTGGGATGTGTCGACTAGCGGCTTGATCCAAAACGTCATCGACCATGTTCCGGACCGGACGAAACCGCCGTAGTCCACCCCCGCTTCATTGATATCGACGAATCTCACGTAGGAATTTGAGCCGTTGAATTTGATCGTATCACCCTCGGCGACTATGTTGTTTCCGTGCTCTACCATAACCAATTTCGTGTCGAGGTAATGGCGGAAATGCATGTCTCCGACCGGCTGCGGCCCCGCCGTGTTGCCGCGGGCATCAATGAGCTCCACCCAAAAGTAGTTGGTCCCGCCCGCTAGCCCACTCACCGTGGTAACGCCATCCAAGTACCTTTTAACACCGGTAGCGTGGTTTTTCGTCGACGAGTTGAGCACCGCCGCGGTGACGTTGGTGTACTCCACCGGAACTTCGTTGACGGTGTTTCGGTAAAGCCGTACCTTGGTAACGCCACTCATTTTGGGATAGAGTAAGATTTTTCGATGCACCCGGGGATATTCGGAGCGTTCTCCTCTAGCCGGCTCATCACATTGCTCGTGTGACGGATGAAATCCCCCTCCGACGTATATTCGGCATTATTCAGGAGGCGGAGAGTGCATTCCGTGTTGATATCACGAACGACCTCGCCGAAACGTGATGAATAATCGTTGTGGCGCTCAGCCTTATTCGGCCATTCCAATCCCCGATTCACCGCAGCCACGGACCCGCTGAGAAGTGAAAGACATCCGCTCACGATGGCGGGAACCCCGGTGGTAGCCGAAGGCTGCCCGATCCCGTACGTGAGGTTCAAGCAACCCACGCCGAGACTCAGTGCGACGGTGGTGAACAACGCCATGTCCACACGCCCCTTAAAGAAAGAATACGAATCCTCATGTAGGCGCTTGAGCTTTTTCGCATGCGTACGCCATTTCTCGAGCAGAGGGTTGTCGATGAGAACGGCGGCCTCGCTTTCACTCATGTTTGTAATCAGCGAAGAAAAAGGGTGCCGGGTCTGATGTCAATCCCGCTCACGTCAATCATTGTAAGCATCCGAGGTTCCTCTACCGTGTTCCCGATGCTATTTTGCCGGATGCTCGTGGTGAACCCAAGTAGGTAGTTCCACGGCGGGAGGTAGGTGGTTACATCGGGCCTATTGGTGTCCGACAGCCGCAGGTTTGTTTGGACAAGTGGCATTGTGTGTTACTACGTGTCGAAGAAAGAAAGCGTGATGGTAACACTGAAGGCGTCGGCGGGGTTGACCTCTACCGAGCTCTCTACCAATTCCGGGGCTGAATCGTCCTCATCAACGTCGAAGATACCGCTGGTTTCTGATTGCGGTTCGAAGATTTCCACAAAGCCCTCGTGCAGCCCCGGGCGCAAAACACTTCCAGGAAAATTCGTTGTCCCTAGCGTATGCCGGAATGTCATGCTTCTTCGTCAGGTATTTGATAAAAGGTGAGACAAATTACGTACGCCGTGGACTCGCCATTACCAAGCTCAGTAAATTGCGTCGCAGTCCGCATTTGAAGGTGGATCTCACCAGCATTGTCAAGCGGCCGCCGGATCGGAATCCCCACAGTGTCCTCGTTAACACCTTTCAGAGTGAGCTTCTGGCCCACGTAGCTCAGTGCGTCTTGCGCGCGTGATCCCGGGAGAAATCCGAGGACACTCAGCCCTTGATACGGGTCGTCGACGAAGGTTGTGCTTGTTATTGCTAGCCCGAACGCCTGCGAGCCGTAGAGGTGAATCAACGAACAATGCGAGACCGCGACATGCCACCTTGTGCCGTCGTTTCGGTCCATACGGAAAGAGCGGAAGTCGACGGGGACCCTTTCGTTTGGTCCGCGGACATTCATCCACACGTGAAAGAAGGGCGGATAAAGGCTTCGCTCGGGCTCTTCCACCCAGAAAACGAGGCTGAAGGTGAAATCGTTTACGAAAGTAGGCGTCCATGGAAGCACACTGGTTCTAAGCTTAGTCGGGCCCTGTAGGAGGTAGAACGACATGTCCCCGCGTACAAACCGCGAGCCGTCGCATATCCCAGCGCACGTGTTGCTCTGCACGTACGACGAATCCGCCATCTCGCCAAAGACATTGCCGCCGCGCCAAGACTGCAAAAGAGCTAGGATTGAGTCGTTGTTTGCGGGATCCCAGCTCTTGTAGGAATTCGACTGTCGGATCGACGGAGAGCACAGCATGATCGAAAGGGGGTCGGGATCCACACCTGTGAAGCCGGTGATCGGTGTGCACCACTCGAGCGCGAAACGAACATGGGGTTGACCTTGGAACCCGCTGCTGTTCTGGAAAGCTGGCGTGCGAACGCTGAATGCGTGTTTCTCGCCGCTCACGCGATCTTGGGTGCTAACGACGATTCTGCGCGCGACCATTTGTTTATGGTGCAGAAAAGATCATACAAAGGCGCTCACCAGTCCATCTGCTGCAACCTCAATGTACCCGCCGTAGTGGCTAAAGACGTCAACAGTGAGACTGGAGGTTAACTGAGCCCCAAACTGTGCCGTTAGATGGGACACCGATGTTGACACGTTGACACCATTCTCCGAAAACATGGCCTTGTGCGACTGCGATTCAAGGTCGGTGGCGATAATGTATTTCCCCTCGTTCGCAGCCCAAGTGTCCGAATTAACGATACCCATGTGTTCCAAGCAACCATACGCGTGGAAGGCCTTTTGTGCCTCAGCCCACGCCTCTGGATTCGAGTCCACTGGCTTCGACGGTGTCAGTACTCCGTTTATGGTAAACTGGTATCTCCCACCATTACCGATAGGATTATTACGGGTTGATACATACTTCTTTGCGTTGTAGTTGTCCTCGTCCTTTCGGAAGATGGCAATCAACGTCTTCAAGGCCTTGTAAGGGCTGGAGAACGCCATACTCATGGAGCCCGAACCGTTAGACGCGATCCAGCGGTGCTGGGAGTAGGTTGTGTATGGGATAATTAGCCGCCCGCCATTTGCTTCAAAAATTGCCCGATCGACGTCGGGGGCCAGATGGATCATCTCTGCAACGTACTCGACGTTTCTTAGGACCCATGGAAAGTTGTTCTCTTGGACCTTCTCTTGATCCCCTAGGGTTAGCTTGAGGGTTAAGTGAGTCCTATTCATGCTGCCGACCGGGAGATACTTCTGCTGCATGCTTCCAACGATTGCGCTCATGAGAGGAATACAGAACACTCGCGAGGATCCTCCGTCAACATCCTCCCCGAACCCCTCCGCGACGCTCCCAGCGAACGACATCTGGTTCGTGGAGCCGGATAGGTCCAGAAGAGTGTGATTAAGGGCGTTGTATTCCTCAATGTTCTCAAGCACACCACCACCGGCGCCCCCGCTTGCTGAAACTTTGAGTGCCCGAATTAGGGCGTGCGCGGAGTAATCCAATACAACTTTGTTAGCAGCCGTCCCGTCAACATTATGAAGCTCGAATTTCAAATAACTCTGCCTGCAATTAAGGTACTCTCCACGGTTTCCGGTAGGGAGTACGAACTTAATCGTGTTGCCTGGATTGAACCCAGACGTTCCGTTCTCGGGATAGATATGCACACGACTCTTGGTCGCCGGCGCCGCCTTAGGCTTGATCCCGTACACGAACGAATCGCTGATAGAGCTTCGCACTTCGGTCATGGTATTGTTTATAGTATCGTTACAGAAATAATTTTCGTTAGCTAGCCTCTTTCAAGTTTTGATCTTGGTCCTCTCATCTGGCCGTACGCGGATCTGACAGCCGCAGCGTGACCCTTCATACTATTTAGATATGGCGCTTTTCCATCAAGAACCCCTCTACGCCCCCCGCAATACCGCCGACCCCGCGGGCAATGGCGCCGGCTGACGCGATACCAGCCCCGAGAACTGGGTTGAAGGCGGCGACCGGCGCAGCGGCTGAGAGCATCCATCCGCCGAGTTTGTTTCCAGCCACTCGAACGCCGTGTGCGACCTTTTGGCCGATCGTACGAAGGTTGTGCAGCTTCTCGCCGATGAAGTGCCCGAGCCCCATGTTGTGTTTGCTATAAGCCCAGATTTTATGTTTCACATGGGTGCTTTGCCCTTTTTTCGCCTCTCGGCCAGCTTTTCTCGAATGTATAATGCCTTTTCCTCCCCACCTTTTTTCTTCATTCCCGGCCTTAAGTTGACCCCCATCTTCTCTGCTACATCGTCCATTACCCCCGGTCTAAAGAGTAAAGGGTTATCGAGAATCCAGTCATCGTTGGGGTTTTCACGATTCGGGGAGAGGTCTTCGAAAGATCGAACGAGCTGTCTAACACCCGAAGTTGATGGTGCGTCAGTCGAAGGCTTTGGCTAGGACCTCACAGGCTTTTCGCCTATTGGCGCCGCCACGTTCTTAAATTGGTCTTGTCGTTGCATTTCTGGAGCAGGCCAGATGTTAACGCCCACTGGTTGCTGAATTATAATAGGTGCCGGTGATGGGGTTACCATTGTCCACCCTCTGCTAGGGGGGAGTAGTTGTGACATAGGATCGCTATTTACGCTCTGGACGACGCTGACCCGCATATTCTGATTACGTAAAGTACGGGTTTTTGGTTTCGGCTTTGGTTTTTGTTTCTTATCGGCCGCCGGTTTCTTCGGCTGCTTTTTCCCCCACTGAGTATTCTTGGTCTTTCGCCGCGGCATTGCTTTCATGTATACCTATACGGTCGAAATTCTTGAACAGCTCCCCCGTCCCCGTGTCTGCAAACATGAAGGCATAGGGCCGGTCAAACACGTACCGCATGACCTCCTCCGCCTCCTCCCGGGGTAAGGCTATGAGCTCCTGGAATATCGCTGTGGCTTCCTTCTTATTTCGAGGCTTGTACATTAGGAAATGTGACAGTGTTTTTCTTATGGAGAGTGGCATAGCGTTGTACGACTGCACCAAGATCATGATGGATAGCCGGTAGTGACGCCGGTTATAGATTAGGTCACGCAGCACACGTTAGATTTCGTTGTCTTTGAGCGCCGAAGTAACGTCGTCGAGGACCAACAAGCTATTCTTCTCTTTCTCCGCAGATTCCTTCACCGTCTCGCGGATCCCGTCCAGCGTACCCCAATCCAAATCATCGTACATTCTGTCATGGTTCTTGAAGATATTCTGCTTCAAACTCGCCACGGAGTGAGACGGCATGACAACGTGCACGTGGTTAAAGGCCTTGCGGTAAGCTTGATTGCTCGAGAGGAGGTTGACGAGCATGGAGGTCTTTCCAGTCCCCGCAGATCCGATTATAGCCATGAAAAAGGGGCGATTTGGAAGGGGATCGACGACTTGTTCGTGTATCTTTTTGTCACACAGAAATACCGGTGCCTTTACGCGGAACTCTGAGTGTTTTTCGATGGTGAACCGCATTGTTTCAAGTTCTTTGTTTTATAGTATCTTCGGATTTCTTTTGGAGACACACCCCAGGTAACGGCCTCTAGCACACGGAACTGCTCGTCGGTGAACCCGAACCCGTCGTAATTTCCCCTCCACCACGAAGCCGTCCCATAGTTGGAGCTTCGAGCAAGCAAATGTGAATCTATCGGGGCGGACGTACTCGCAGACATGGACGAAACCGCTTCACCGTGAACTACCTCCGAACCGATGGTGTCGAGTAGAGAAGAAGTAGACGTC
Source organism: Tetraselmis chui (assembly GCA_026401115.1). Classification (NCBI taxonomy): domain Eukaryota; kingdom Viridiplantae; phylum Chlorophyta; class Chlorodendrophyceae; order Chlorodendrales; family Chlorodendraceae; genus Tetraselmis; species Tetraselmis chui. Next base: position 37,762 of record JAPMLY010000938.1, read on the forward strand.
ATGGTTCGAGTTGGTTCTATTTTATTTTCTACTGTCTAGTTTAGAAAAGAAATGGCATGGGACGGGTCAATGATCTCGAGCGCGGCGACAGTGACGGAGACGGTGAACAAGACACTGTTCCTGAGGTACTTGGCGATACTGGGGGGAGCGTTGTGGCTAGTGGAGAGATTTCGGCCGGCGAAAAAGAACTAACCAGCCTTGACCCGAAGCCCAAAACTAAACGAGTAGCAAGCGAGAAGATGAAGGCAGCTCTTTTGCGCGCCAGGACGGCAAAGGCTGAAAAGCGCCGGTCGAGGGCCAAGCAACCAACAATCCAGCCCCAGCCCCAGTTTTTCTTCGATATTGTTTAAAAGATGCTCCAGCATCTGTACTTGGACACGGCGTACGCTGACGCAAGGCTCGATGATGGAACCCACGTATTCTCACTTTTAGACCCCTTGACCGCCCCGCAAGGGTACACGTTGCAGGTTAGGCTGTTGAACGCGTGGCTCCCGCATACCTATTACAGCATCTTCGAGGGGAATGACACGCTGGTTCTTAAATACGACGATGGTGGTGAGATTCCGGGAGAGCCGGTCACCATAAAGCTTCCCCACGGCAACCGTTCGATCGACGATATCGTCGCCTTCCTGAACGATGGAAGACTCGATGAGTACGTGGCGAGTTACGATGAGAACACGAATAAGCTGTCGCTACTTGCAACGGAATTCGCGGATCATCATGTTGTGATCGGGGAAGGATCAACTTGTACGCGTCTATTAGGCTTATCAGTCGGTGACTCCGCCAAAATCGTCGACGGAGAGTTGCTGCTCACCGCTAGTCGTATCGTGGACTTGACGCGCACCAGCTCGGTGTTCGTGCATAGCAACCTCCTCACTCAAAACCGCGACCCCCGGACAAGGCGCGTGGGTGACATCTTAGCAAAGATCCCCAGCTCTGCCCAGTTCAATGGCATTGATCACTACATCTCCGACGCGTTCGTGGACGTGGCCAACCGCTACCTAAGCTATGTTAGCATCCGGCTAAGCGACGACGACGGGCGAACTTTGAACCTCAACGGTGGGCGTTTCACGGCGACTTTAAAAATAGCTTTTGCTAAGATTAACAATGAATCAGTCACGGCAAGTATCGGCGCCGCTGCAGCTGAACGGCCGCCGGGCGGTGGAGGTGGACCTCAGCCAGGTCGAATTGCTTTACCGGGAGCTAGCGGCCCGGGTGACGCTGGAGGAGACGGAAAATGACGGGCAGGACACGGACATTGAGGGAGTCACGACAGACATGACGGCGCTCACTGACACGGTAGCTGCGTTTTCCAACGAGTTCAGCGCGGCAAACATCCGCACCGACAATATCACCGCTATCGGGTTTGACACCGACATTTCAGTCGGCGCCTCGCTTTTGCCGACGACGGCGGCGTTGTTTGGTCCGATTCACTCACTCGGCAGCGAATCCCACGAGTGGAAGATTGTGCACGCCGAAGAGGTTATGCTTGATGGAGTGAGCTTGAGCAACACCTTGGGCGAATTGAGGAGTGATATAGACGCCATCGAGGATCAGAATCTCGTGCAGCACCTGAAGGTCGAGGGAGACGGGCTGATCGGTGTCGACCACAACAAACGCGACTTCGGGGCGCTGGACTACCCGTGGTGGACCATCTAAACCACCGACATCACCGTTAATGATAGCATCAATGCAAACATGCTGAAATCCAGCCGCTCTGATACCGATGACATCACGGTGTACGCCAATCTCGTGCCAAATGACACGGACATCGGTGGGAACACGATTGGGACGTATACGAAGCCGTGGCAAGCCGGGCACTTCCACCATGTGTTTGCCAAGAGCCTTTTTGCTCAAAACGAGGAAGGTTACTCGCGACGAGCGCTGCTAGACGGGGACCAAAGCGTTAGCTCCACCATTACCCCTGAGGCTGATAAGCAAGTGGATTTCGGCTCAACATCAAGACCTTTCAGCAAAGCCTATTTTACGGACTTGTACGGGCTAGACGCCTCCGGCACACCACGTAGGGCGCTGTTAGAAGGGGATTCGGGGATTGAACTAGGTCCACCCGGCCCCAAGGGCGATCCCGGTAATGACGGCGCACAAGGCCCCAAGGGCGATCCCGGTAATGACGGCGCACAAGGTCCCAAGGGCGATCCCGGTAATGACGGCGCTAAAGGCGACAAAGGCGACCCCGGCAATGTCGGCCCACCAGGCCCCAAGGGCGATCCCGGTAATGACGGCGCACAAGACCCCAAGGGCGACCCCGGCAACAACGGCGCCAAAGGCGACAAAGGCGACCCCGGCAACAACGGCGCCAAAGGCGACAAAGGCGACCCCGGCAATGTCGGCCCACCAGGCCCCAAGGGCGATCCCGGTAATGACGGCGCCAAAGGCGACAAAGGCGACCCCGGCAATGTCGGCCCACCAGGCCCCAAGGGCGACCCTGGTAACAATGGTGCCAAAGGCGACAAGGGCGACCCCGGTAATGTCGGCCCACCAGGCCCCAAGGGCGACCATGGTAACAATGGTGCCAAAGGCGACAAAGGCGACCCCGGAAATGTCGGCCCACCAGGCCCCAAGGGCGACCCTGGTAACAATGGTGCCAAAGGCGACAAAGGCCCCAAGGGCGACCCTGGTAACAATGGTGCCAAAGGCGACAAAGGCGACCCCGGAAATGTCGGCCCACCAGGCCCCAAGGGTGACCCTGGTAACAATGGTGCCAAAGGCGACAAAGGCAACCCCGGAAATGTCGGCCCACCAGGCCCCAAGGGCGACCCTGGTAACAATGGTGCCAAAGGCGACAAAGGCGACCCCGGAAATGTCGGCCCACCAGGCCCCAAGGGCGACCCCGGCCGCGATGGGACCGACGGAGGGGATGCGACGTGGCTGGATTTAAATGGCCGCCCGAATTGGACAAACTACTTCTCGCTCGGTGGCACCACGGACACCGTGACAATCGGCTCAAACAGCTTCAAGAGCGGCGACTTCGCTCCCAATGGCCAAGGCGTGTATGACCTCGGTGACCCCTACGCCCGGTGGCGGCGCGTATACGTGGATGAGGTGTATGCTGACAAGGGTATCGACGCGGGCAACAGTCGCGTCACAAACGTCGCAGCCCCGATATCGTACCATGATGCCGCAACGAAAGGGTACGTTGACGAAGCCGTAGGATCGGGCACGACGTCCTTCAACGATATCACTGATAAACCGACGTGGTTGGGCAAATTTTCATATGACGACATCGGCCAATACATGGACCCAGTACATTCCTCGAACTATGATATCGTGTTGCATGACTCATTGACACCGGTGTCGAACTCGACATATAATCTGGGGCAAGACCTCCGACGATTTTTATTTCGCTATTTCGAGCGGGTGCGACTGTCGGGAAACACACCGTACTACGACGACGAGGCTATTACTTATCAGTTCCTTCGGTCCTACGTAACTGAAAACGCACAGGGTGCATCGTCATGGAGCGGGATAAGCGATAAACCTGAGTTTTTGAGCAAGCTGTCATATGAGAACAATGTGGACCCAGAGAACCCCTCTAATTATGACATCGTGGTGAGCGACTCGATCATTCCGGCCGGTCTTTACAACATTGGACGTGAGAACAGACGTTTTGTTTACGGATATTTTCAGCGGGTGCGGGTTTCTGAATCACCGTACGACGACGATGAGGCAGTACCGTTACAATTTATGCGCGAATACGTCGCAGCGAATGCGATGTGGAGCGATTGGAGTGGCATACGGGGGAGGCCGACATGGACGGACACATTCAGTGGCGACACAACTACGATCAGCGTGGGAAGTAATCTAATTCCGAACGCCACAAACCAATTCGACATAGGAAGTGTGTCCTTGCCGTGGAGGCACAATTACACAGCAAACCTGACTGTCGGCTTAATTGGTACAATAGCCGCTTTGATTGTAAACAGCTCTTCTTCTTTCAGCGATAAGCGTATTCAAGACGTGGGCGCGCCGACAAGTGACACCGATGCTGCCACTAAAAAATACGTGGACGACACAGACTCGGCGATGTCTTCACGAGTATCGGGTGTCGTGTCGTCGCTCCAATTTGAACTGATTCCGACGATTAATTCGCCTATAGTCACCCATCTGACAGCGGAGGTGGTAAACTGCGCCTCCTATGGAAAACTTTTCCTTCGAAACATGGAGATGATTGTACCGACCGTATCATCACCGGCTGATGTGAGTCCAAGAATCATTGTAACACTGTATAAACAACCACTAGAAATCGGACAATCTGCTTGGATCGAGTCGTCAAGCTCCGCTCAGGTGAAATTTGGACAGCTTCATTTCGAATTTCCGAATAAAGACATAACGTTTACTTACTCACAAGGGTACGCCACAAGCCCGCTCGTAAGAATAACATTGACCCGAGTTATGCCTTTTTCTTCGGTAAATTTGATAACAAACGTTACACACCGTTTGAAACATCAGCACGCGGGTGTGGAGGAAATTTGGCTGTAGACGCGAACTAGTTATGAACGCCGGCGCCTCGCGTCGCCTCGCCTCTTCTGCTGTTGGGCCGACTCCGCTGCCCTCCGCGTCGGGACACGCTTGCGCACTGGGCGTTGGCCCGCCAAGCCGCGGGCGGGCGGCGGGGAAGCTGGCTTGGGTGGTGAGGGTTTTTGCTTGCGAGTTCGGTTTGCAATCGGGGGCGCTCGGGCTCTGAGCGCATCGACCGGCTGCTTCTTGGCGCGGGTGGGGGCGCTGGTTGTGGCTTTGGCGTTGCTTTCCCGGCGCTCCTCCAACCGCTCCTCTTTCTCAGCCTCATCCTCAGCCTCATCCTCTTGCACGGGTGGCAAGGCTCCCGTCGGCAGCATGGTTTTCGACTTTGTGGCTAAGTGGCTCTCGAGGCTGTCAAACGTCTTGCGCAAATAGCCGATGTTGACGTCGCTCGCGTGGTTGAAGAAGCCGGCGATCTTTTCGCTGATTTGCGTGGCGGTGAGCGACGGCTTGCGGCGCGACATCTCGCGGTGTTTCCATGTTACTTGGGCGTGGCGCACGTCCAGCGGCGTTACGGATGTGTCAATGAGCCGGCCGTTGTGGAGTTGTTTGAAAGTCAGACCGGCGGCGATGAAGGCCTTCTTCACCTTGGGACCGGCAGGGAGAGGCAGCCCATCCTTCTTGCGGCCGATACCCACCAGCCACTTCCTACTTGCTTCGGGGTGCCATGTGGCGAGCGTCGCGTCCACAGCAGCCTTGATGTCTGGGTGCTTCGACAAGTCAAACGAATAGGGTGTTCCAAAGCGGCTCTTCCCCGTTTTGAAATGCGCTATGTAGATCTCCCCGGTGCGGCGATTGTACCAATCGTCCCGGGAGGCATCTCCGACAGATGGGTTGTACCGGCGGCCATCATCATCGCGGATCTCGATTCCTCCAAGATTGTCCCGCAGTCCGAGGAGTTTCACTTGCAAGAAGGCTGCGAGCCAGGTGGTAGACGGCCCCACCTCGCTCCTCACCTTGGGGAGGTAGCGGACGAGCATCTCATAGCTAGGAATGGCGTGGAGATCGGACTTTGCCGTATTGGCTTGCACCTCGCGGTCCGCTTGGATGGCTTGAAATAAACCGACTTCACCCTCACCGAATCCCCCGCGGTACGTCTGAAGCACGTCCGTCCCGAGGCTGTCCCGGAAGACCCCCCAGGCGCCGAAGGTGGTCGTGATGTGCCCCAGCTTTTTTGAGTAGCTTTGTGTTACCTGCTTGAGCGCCGTGGACTTGGTCCGCGCGCGGGCGCGCTTCCCGGCGGTGGAGGTGGCAACTGAGCCGCTCGTCACCTCATCGTCATCGTCGTCGTCCTGCCCGGCCACCGCCCCCACGGAACTATCCATGGCAGTGGCGTCGGCCTCCACTTGGATGATAGTTTTGGTGTTTTTCGCCCTGAGCCACGCCATCACCCCCTCGGCGTCGCGAAGCACCGGGACGGCATTATCATCGGGATCTGCCTTGGCGAACTCCGTGCGGATCTGGCGGAACGTACGGCGAACGTCGTCAAGGTAGACCTTGGAGTACGTCTCCGCGACTAGCCTACCGTCCTTCATGACTTTGCGCGCACTCGTGCTGCCCATATTGTGTTTCTCCACGTCACCGCTCCAAAAGGTATCGATTTGCGCCCATGTGATGGGGGTAGATGTGCCCTTCTGCGGGGTGTCCTCGAGGCACTGCTGGTAGTCAGGGCGCGGGGGCTGCGCCGGGGGCGCAGAGACCTGAACCCTGGGGAGGTCGATGGGCGGGAGAGGACTCTTATCCTTGTACAACCCCTCCAACTTGACCCCGTGAGTTTCCTCGAGCACGGCTCGGAATCGTGGATCGAGCGCACGGATACGATTGATTTCCCTCTCCCCCCAATTGTATCCTTGGAGAGTCTTCGTCGCTGGTTTGCGACCGGCAATAACGCTTCGGACCGCGGAGATGAGCCGCTTGGCGGCCGCATTCTCCTCGTAGTACGCTTTGGCGCGGGCGCGCTTGACTTCGGGGGAGTCGGGCATGATGCGATTGTTTTGTTATCCCCGGAGAAATTATTTTCTGTCCGCTCAAACGCACTTTAAACGCACCAACACCGGAGCCCCCGGGATATTTTCTCCCCTTAGGTTAAAATGACGGAGTACGTGGAACATCTGACAGTGGGCGAACTTAGGCGAATCGCTAAGGTTCATCTCCTCTACCTTCAAAAGGATAGGGAGCGGTCGCGCAGGTACTATCAACAAAACGGCGAAGCGCGCCGAAAGGCAAATCTTGAGCGCTACCACCGGAACAAAAAGCGCGGCGGCACAGATCACCGCGAATCAAAGATCAAAGAGAATGATCCAAGCTCCAACGAAACGTAGGTGCGTTTAAACGCACTGGAATTATTTTCTCCGGGGGAATACAATAAGAAGATATGGACGCCTCAAACGCTCAAATGATCGCAAGCGAGTCCAAGCCCCATCGTGTGGAAAAACACTGGGGGGTTGAGTGGCTTCGCAAAAACGGTAAGGACGGAGAGAATCCTTATTACATCGTGCTACAAAGCGCAAAGCCCGGAGACATAACCGTCACGTGCGAGTACAAGAAATCTCACTTGTTTATGTACTCTAACTTGACCGCACAGGAGCTCAAGAAGGTACTTGCCAAAAATCGGTATGCTTACGAGATCATCCGTGCTGACGCCCCGCGGAAAGCATTCTTCGATATCGATTGCGACATCCCAAAAGACACCGGGGCCGAAGAATGTGAGCTCATGTTCTCCGACCTGCAGAGTAAATTGAAGACTAAAGTCACTGAAATATTCGGGGACACTAGGATCTTTCTCTCCGGTAGCGTAGGCCACAAGGATGAATGTATCCGCCTCTCCTTGCATGTCGTACTTGGTGATGTCGTCTACAATAGCCACGAGCACATGAAAGACTCTAACTTTGACTCTGTGATCGATGTCCTCGGGGCCGATCTCGGAGTCAAGGTCGACAAGATTTACACACGAAACAGACTTTTCAAGCTCCCTCGCCGACCAAGCTTTCTATTGTAAGCCAAGCTTCCCCCAAGAGTAAGCCTCAAAGCTCATTTTCCTCAGGAAGCATTTCGCCAATATCTGGAGCGACAATCCCGTACGATTGGAGTATCGAGGGAGATCCACTGAAGACCCTCGAGATTCTTCATCATGACTTCTCAAATCACCGTCTCCCACACAACCTGATTTATTCCGTCATGTCGTAGTGTGTCGGTCGTGGCGTTCATTTTTCATCGTTTTACGCATGGGTTTCCCGAGGAAGAGAAGATTGTAATGCCACTCGAGTCAAGTACGCTGCGATGTGGAAAGACTTGAACCACGAAAAGATTGCTAGCAACAAAAGGATCTCTAACATTCTCAAACAAATGTACCCTGACGCCATTTTCGAGGATCGAGAGACGCGGGAGATGATTGATTACCTACGTATCGTCCCCACGACAACATTAAAGATTGAAGAAGAGATCGATGGTACCCAACGCCGTCCCGAACTCAAGTTGTTCGCGCAGAAAAACAACGTGGTCCTCGACTTGCCGATGGGGATCGGAAAGACGATCTCGATCATTCAACACATGCTCGAAAATGAAAAAATGGGCCGGCGTACGCTCATAATTACATGCCGGTGCACGCTCGTTAAGGACATGCTTGCAGTCGCTAAACGGATGGGTTCAAAGCTCAATAGCTACTCAGAAACACCCTCTCCGGAACTGTGCGACAGCCTTATAATTCAACAAGAATCGATGTACAAGCTTGAAACAGCGAAAGCATATGATAGCGTCATAGTTGACGAGATGGAGTCGCTTTTGAACCAGTCAGCAAGCACGGAAACACATGGTCTCCGCCTCACCCGAAATATTGCATCGATGATCGGCTTACTTAAGAGCGCGAGCAAGACTATATTCGCTGACGCCGTGACGACCCAAAAGACGATTCGGTTTCTCAACAATATCGGCATTGAAGACTTGGATATCGTGCACTGCAAGGGGTTCCAGAAATCCATGCGAACCGTTCATTTTGTTCAAGCCGGGTCTAAGGCAAACGACATTGCCCATAAAATGGCTCAAATGATAGGCGAGAAAATCAAGAACGGAGAAAATGCCTTCGTGTACTATCCATACGCCAAAAGCAAATACAACGACAAAGGCATTCTAACGCGATTCGGTATTCAGGACTTCGCTAAACTAGTCGAAAACTACTCGGGGCTATCCACGGATAACATATTGGCATTTTATGGGGAAATGGACGATGAAGCTTGTAGCGAATCCCTAATGGACGTCAATATGTCATGGAGTTGTAGGCGCGTCGTGGTCACCACAAGCAAGATCACGGTTGGAGTTAGTTTTGAAACGACGCATTTTCACTCTGTATTCATTGCCAAGTCGCCGAACTGCTCACCAAGAAACATCATCCAGACGTCTTGCCGCCCACGGTCATTGGTCAACAACACGGTATATGTTTTCCAAATGCCCGGAAAGGTAAACCAACAGCCAATTGAGAACTTGTTAGACCAACGGTCGCCGTACTTTGAAGCATATCGTGCATTGCTTGCCGATGTCCAATATGAGCGATCTAATTGTGACATGAACGCCTTTAAACTTTTCATCGATAGGGTCGGATATCGAGTTGGCGATGACATCACGTTACAATCATCGCCCGTGTCAAAGACCCGAGAGATTGAAACGAATAACGACTACGCTTGGGATGCGATCCCGGACCTTTTCACCGCAGAAGCCGAATACACGGAGACAAAAGTGCGGGCTCGTTGTGCGACCAACATCGAGAAAATATCATACAAAAGGCACGCATTCAAGCGATTGTTCTATAAGGACTCGTGCGATGAAATGGCAAAACTACTTTGGGACGATGGCCACGTAGATGTGGCATGGAAGACATCACGATTCAAAAACGAGTTCGGACACAACCTGCGCTCTACCATCACAAGCATTGTTGCCGACGACATCTTAGAGAAGGCGGCGGGCCGAAACCTCGACGATAACAATCCCAAAACGTTGTTCGGAAACGTCCCCGATTTTTCAAGTGATGAGAGGACCCGCCTCGGTAAAATGATCATCGGTGCATCTTGCTTCACAAGTAGCCGGTCGTCGAAAGAGAAGCGGATCAATTCCTTCTTTGAGCTTGCTTTTGGGATTCCCGTGCTATGTTATAGCAAGGCAAAACACAAGTGGGTTCTCAAAACATCCAACCTAAAAACAATAATAATAT
>JAPMLY010000938.1:52500-85000 GCA_026401115.1 Tetraselmis chui
GTGTGTGTGTGTGTGTGTGTGTCTGTCTGGCTGTTAAATATGTCTGTTCATATCATATTTATGAAAAAATGTATGTGTGTGTGTGTGTGTGTGTGTGTGTGTGTGTGTGTGTGTGTGTCTGTGTGTCTGTCGGACTCTGAGACGATTTTCTGAGTGTAAGGAGAGATAGAGAGGCACATTCGTCGTACGGCGTTGTATAAGCGATGACCGCTTTATGTTGTATACACACGATACAAGTCACCCTTGGAACATTACGTAGCTTCCATGCATGAAGGGCATAACGTTAGGAGGGGGCAACTGCTAGAGCTGTGATGTGGTGGGGCAAGCTAATGGGACAGACGGGGATCGCACCGTGCATGGAATGCTTCATCGGCCATTGTCTCAGAAACGGTGAGGAAGTCCACCACAAGCTGCCCAATGATGGCACCACCGGTATGGTCATGCTGTATGGACATCTGACGCGCTGGTGCTTTGAGGCGTGGTCTACCTTTTTGAAGGGGCAGGCTTTCCGGAGTTGCCACATTGTATGCGACAGTCGGCAAGCAATTTTTGGGTGAAGCCCACGGCCTTGGCGTAGTCATATGATTCTCCTCCACACATGACATATGCATTCACGTATATTTAGATAAATCATCACACATATGGACGGGCACGCGCGCGCGCACACACACACAAGGACCCACGAGCATGCAAACGGGCAAACACACACGAACAAAGATACTCGTATATTGTACCTCACGTACATTCACACAGTCGCATACAAACACACAGACAAACACACGCAAATACACTCATGCGTACATACACACATAAAAACAAATACACACATACATACACTAACACACACACACAAAACACACACCAACACACACACACACACACAAAACACAAAACACACGCACATGCATACAGACAAACGGACAAATAGTCACGTACGTGCACTCATACACACGCACACACAATTTTTTTCCGCACATATCCACCAAATTCCATATATCGCAGCATCTAAAGGCCGCCAAGGTCTGTGTTGGCGCGTCTAGTCATTTGTAATTAGCTCGTGTGATACCTGTCACTAAGCCTGTCTAATCATTATCCTTTTTGTGCGCGTAACGTAGTACAACTTCCGCACATTTGCGTATATACAACGGCCTCGCCATGGCTAGAGTTGAATGATGCATTGCGTGTGGGAAGGAGCACCTGATTTGAGGCTATGCATATCTATTGACACAATTCGGCAATAAAACGCTCTCTCTGACAAAGGCGTGGAACTATAAAGGACGGACAGGCAAATTATGGTGCTATGCTTGTTGCTTCGGCCATGGTTTTAAATGATAAAATTGCTTGTCATCATGGCATTGCAAATTGAATGCGTAATGTTTACCGGGTGCCTCTATGTCATCAGTATTCAAAGCACGAGTAGGTTCAATCAAGTAGGTGCACAACCTGCAAACTCAGCAACGGTCGTGCGCGCAGGGTATGGTGCTATGCTATCTGTGACTGATTGCTTCCCGGTCTTGTATGCCATCATTATAGGCACGATGTCCAGGGAGGTATTGTCAAGTTTGAGCTGATTGGCGCTGATGGGTACCCACTGAGCTACCGTGAGGTACCTCCTGCCCCGTTCCAACGAGCAAGGAAAGTAGCTGCTCGACTTACATCAAACCCAATACTTACCAGTCGGACATGTTATTAGTATGTCTACCATCATTTCTTGAGAAATAGTGAACACAATCACCTCCCCCCCACAAAAAGGAAAAAAAAAGACCCCGGGGTACGTGCATGGCTCACATATGGTTTGTGTGCTTCCCTAACAGTTTCAGGACGCAGCTGGGGCGGTTGGCTTTCACATCAGGACGATGAGTGGCTGCGTTCATTGCACTGGTTGGGCTCAAAGCTGGGTTCAAGTGGCGTTGTTAAGTTGAACCTGATGATTATTGTAATCAGGAATACTAATCTTATCACAATTATCTAATCCATAATCAGTACGGGTACCCGTAGCAGAAAATCTGTATCAGCGTTTTAGGCCGGCATTATCAATAGGTAGAAGGCATTATCAATAGGTAGAAAGAGTAACGCACACACACACACACACACACACACACACACGCACGCACGCAAACACACACACACATACACACATACATACACACACACACACGCACACACACACACACACACACACACACACACACACACACACACACACACCAGGTTAAAAATCGGTACACATTTGCTATTCCTCGTAATCAATGTAATTACTTAAACGCAGATAGGCCGCTCCAGAACAACCAGCATCGAACCGTTATCCCAATCTTCGAGCCGACAATTTTGTATATCGCCGATTTTCAGTTTGCTCTCATCACCGCCGTCTTTCCACCCATTCCTTTGGCAGGAAGGAATACAGAGGCACATGAGCAAAGTGTGGGCGTTAGCGCCGTCAAAGCGCATCAACGTAGATTTCGCGGAGTTCGTTTTCCGGCATTATCTTCCACCCGGAGTCCGGGGTGGTGCCTGTTTTAATTACCGCACGCGGCTACACAACCCGAATCGCTAGTCCCAACTCTAAACCCTACCAGCACCCCTGCCAGACCACGGCGGCGCGGGATGATGTTGCGCCCGGCTAGTCGCTACCCCGGGGATACTCCCCGCTATGAGTAGCAAGAACAGTGTAGTGGCGCTATATGCACGGAACCTCCGGCGGCTCGCCATCTCAAGTGTCGGTGCCGTCGCGTGTACCCTTTGGGCTTTGGGCGCATGCTTAGCGGTCAATTTGAGTACTTGCGATCAGAATCGGGCCTTTAAAAGTAAATTGCAATAAGATGAAATATCATTGAATTATTCGGTATATTTGGGATTTACTGCCTCTACAGGACTGCAACTATGTAATATACAACCGACATATTACGATCATTTGCAAGAAACTCGCAATTTAAATTGAAGTACCCTGGTTTTATTCGATATCTCCTGACAAGTTTACGCGATAGTTACGCATAAAGAAGAGCAAGTTCAAAGAGGAGCCCGCGACAGGAATCATAAAGACCGAAGAGGGGGTTAGCGCTTTGGCTTACCACGCGCGAGAGTAGAGGCGACACTGATGAAGGTTTGTGTGTGTGGAGGCACTCATCATGATTATCACGCGCTTCTGTGCGGTATCCTGAAATGTGGTTGGCAACACCCTTCTGTCGTCGCATTTGTACCACTATGAAATTGGCAGCGCGCGCCTTAAATAGGTAGTCAGGCTATTCCGCTCACAATCAGCGGTTTCAAAAATTCACAAAGCTTACACACACACACACACACACACACACACACACACACACACACACACACACACACACACCAGGTGAGAAATCGATACACATTTGCTATTCCTCGTAATCAATGTAATTACTTAAACGCAGATAGGCCGCTCCAGAACAACCAGCATCGAACCGTCATCCCAATCTTCGAGCCGACAATTTTGTATATCGCCGATTTTCAGTTTGCTCTCATGACCGCCGTCTTTCCACCCATTCCATTGGCAAGAAGGAATACAGAGGCACATGAGCAAAGTGTGGGCGTTAGCGCCGTCAAAGCGCATCAACACAGATGTCGCGGAATTCGTTTTCCGGCGTTATCTTTCACCCGGAGTCCGGGATGAATCTCTATCAAAATAGAGTCGGCAACTTACATCCGTGAAATTCATATTGCGTTATTAAATAATACAATATTGTTTCTTGCAAATATGGCGGTACGTATTATGCTGTTGCCCTTTTGCAAAATGACGGTGTATTTGCAGTAAATTCCATATGGTCCAGGAGGACAACGATTTTTATTTTCATTGCGCTCGATTCTTCTAGGGCTCGATTCTGACCGCGACTGTTAAAATCTAATTTGAAGGTGTGGCGGGCTGTCCGTGTGATGCACTTTAAAGCGACCACGGCGGCGCGGGATGATGATGCGCCCGGCTAGTCGCTACCCCGGGGATACTCCCCGCTATGAGTAGCAAGAACAGTGTAGTGGCGCTATATGCACGGAACCTCCAGCGGCTCGCCATCTCAAGTGTCGGTGCCGTCGCGTGCACCCTTTGGGCTTTGGGCGCATGCTTAGGCCGGCCACTAGTGGAATAGCCAAATAGCGAGAAATGAGAGAGTTGGAGAAAAGGGCGGTATGGTCACATTTTCGTGAGCGACGCAGTCGCGAGCGGAAATGTGTCCATTCCGCTCTTTTTTTCAACTCTCTCTCTCCGGTAAACGGCGGAGCCGTTTAACGGAGCCATCACCTCGAGGACTGGGGTAAGCTCCAACCAACCGGTGAGCCGACCGACGTAGTCGGCCGGCTGGTTCTGCTCTCACCCGAGCTTCGAGCGATCACACATCTGTCCTCTCATCGGGGTGGTTATGGTCACATTTTTGCTCGACCGAGTTCTGCGGATAGACTCTTCCGGGGCGGCGAAGCCGCGCGACGAAGTCGGGAGTCGAAGACTCACGACGAGGAGCAGTTCGACGGCGCAGCCGTCGGACACCCGGCTGGTGTCGAGCTCTCAATTTTGCTCGACCGAGTTCTGCGGATAGACTCTTCCGGGGCGGCGAAGCCGCGCGACGAAGTCGAGAGTCGAAGACTCGCGACGAGGAGCAGTTCGACGGCGCAGCCGTCGGACACCCGGCTGGTGTAGAGCTCTCAATTTTGCTCGATATGGGTAGGGCCAGCCGTTATGGTCACATTTTTGCTGCGTTTGACCCGAAAAATAAAATCACGGGTTAGATTAAAAGAATGAGCTATACCACCATCAAGGACGTGAAACGGCGGATCCGGGAGCTAGGAGCCTTTCCGGCTGAGAATCAAAGTGAGCTCATGGAACTCTGCGGGGTACACCCAAAGGCCGTGGGTGCATCCGGCGTGGTTCGTAATTGGGACTCGCGTGATTTCGGGCTGATGTTCACGTACGACGGAGCTCCCCCCTTGACATTTTCAATGGAGACCGCGGCACGTTACTACCTAGGTAAGCCCTTACCAGACAGCAGACGCTCCGCCCTTTTGAACGCCCTGCGGATGGAGATAAATGATCAGATCTGCGCCTTCCGAAACGCATCGGGCTTCCGGGGCCGATCAGACTTCCACGTTGATCACGAAATAAAGTTTAGAGACTTAGCCGCCGAGTGGATCGCAACCGGGAAGTCGTGTGAGACGGAGTGGGTTTATGATGAGTTTTTTAAGCACATGCAGCCGTTTCTACGCGATCGCTCCGCTGCCGCAGACTGGAAGAAATTTCACGCTCGTAAAGCGAAGCTCAGGATGCTTACGGCCGAGGAAAACATACGTTTAAGATAGGTGCGTTTTATTCAGAATTTTTAAAGTCTGGGTAAGAGTTAAAAGGTCATGGTACGAGTAGTTACGGATGCCCAGCGTGAGCGCAAGCGTGAAACCGACCGCCTTTACCGGGAGGCGAACCGGGAAAAATACAGGGAATACAATCGGGTCTACAACGAGCGCCACCCGGAAACCAAAGCCGCTAGCCGTTCAAAGTTCTGTGAAAAGAACCCTAACTACGCCAAGGAATACTACCGCCGTAAAATTGAGGCTACAGGTCGATCCGTACGCCCGACACGTGGCAGGCCGAGAAAATCTGAAATAATTCAGGCGCCAGTAGCCAATGAAGAATAATGTACAGGTAGTCGACAAGATTATAAATAATTCTGGACCCCGGGGGCTTGGTGCGTTTAAACGCACTCGTTCGACAGATGAAAATAAAATCTGGGGGTATATTATATCCTCTTCAATCAACCGACCGAGATGTCAATCCGCGTCCCCTCTGTGTCCGAGCTTCCAACCGCGGCCTACTACCGCAACCTGTACCAAAACACTATGACTGAAGTGTTGCGTGAATCGACGGTCGCGCGTACTACAAACCGCTATTCCCCCACGCCGGGGGCATATACCCCCTCGGGGAGGAGATCCCGGGCCCGACTCACCCCGGAGGAGAGAGCCGCGAGGCGTCGGGCAGCGGTTTTAGCTAGACATGGAAATGATGTTACGTTTACTCCCAGCGGTCGCGTGTCTCGGGCTCGACTAACACCCGAGCAGAGGGCTGACAGACGTCGCGAGGTTCTGCGACGGACCCTTATGCTACGATACCCACTTCGTGACATCCTATCCCCTGACGTTGGTGAATCGTCGACACGGCCCGTGCTGACATCCGAAGAGCGCGCCACCCGGAAAAGGCTAGGCGTGGGGACGAGGAAGATTGCCGCGGTTCGCGAGCGTATCCGCGAGGTGAGAAGGATGAATGCTAGGCCGACGTCAGTTCGTCGTGTGACTCCTGCGAAATTTCCTAGCGTCCGCAGCTCCTATATCAAGGGAGAGGGTACCGACTCTGTTAGAAACGGATTGAGGGCTGAAATATACCGACAATACGCTGAGCACCAGAAAGCAGGGGATGGGGGATCATTTAAAATGTGGTTGTCTCTTAGAGCAGATTTTAAAAAAACAGAGGTGGATGAAAATGGGGAAATATCTGAAATTTCAAGAGAGGCGTTTAAAAACAAGAGCTTCAACGTCATAAGTTCGGAACAATTGAAAGGATTGATTGAAGAAGTCATGGATTTCGTAGAAGATACCGAAGAATACGGTATCGGTGAAGGCTCAGGGTTTGAAATGGGTTCGGAAGGTGTGACAGGAGCCTCGGTTTCTTCCAACGGTTACAAAACTCGGACCGGGCGTGCCCACGTTGAGCTTCCAGCGCCTTTCAACAGCTCAGCATGCGGCCTGCTAAATATCCGCAATACAGATGACAATTGCTTCAAGTACTGCATTGCGGCAGCCACCAATCCACCCAAGAACAATGCCTCCAGGGTTGACTACTACATCTCGAAGAAGAACCAAGACAAGTTGTACGG
The DNA here is from genome assembly GCA_026401115.1 of Tetraselmis chui. Taxonomy (NCBI): domain Eukaryota; kingdom Viridiplantae; phylum Chlorophyta; class Chlorodendrophyceae; order Chlorodendrales; family Chlorodendraceae; genus Tetraselmis; species Tetraselmis chui. The sequence continues at coordinate 59,376 of JAPMLY010000938.1, forward strand.
GGGGTTCGACTGGACCGGTGTGTCGTTTCCGGCTAGCTTGAAAGATGTGCGCCGCTTCGAGAGCAACAACCCGGGCGTGGCCATATCTTGCTTCAGCCTCGACGATGAAAATCGCAAGGTTCACCCCTTGTCCCTTTCCAAAGTCATGTTTGACGACAACACGCCGACAAAGAAGACCATCAACCTCCTCTTTTACAAAGAGCATTGGGTTCTCATCTCCAGCCTCGATCGCCTACTCAACTCGGGGAATAAGGACCAGCGCCACTACTGCCCCAGGTGCTTGCATGGGTTCAAGAGTAAGGATAAGCGAGAGGACCACATGACCCACTGTGCGGCGTTCAAACCCATGCGGGTATCGGTGCCAAAGCCCGACAAGGACGGGAAAGCCCCCACCCTGAGCTTCAAGGCTGAGCACAAGAAGACGCAGATCCCCATCGTGATCTACGCCGACTCCGAGGCCATCAACCACGAGATTCACGAAGTGACTCCCAGCGGGAAGACCGAGCGCAGCTCCGAGCACCGTTGTGTGTCTATCCGAGCCCGCGTGGAGTCAAAGGTGTCAGGCTTCGACAGTTTTACGTTCCAGTGCACCGGCGACGATGCCGCCGACCAGTTTGTTCGGGAGTTGTACGAGCTCCGGCCAGAATTGGCCAAGGAATTCACGAAGAACATCCCGATGAAGATGACCGCAAAGGACGAGAAAGCCCACGCCGAGGCAAAAGTTTGTTGTGAGTGCAAGAAGGGGTTTGGGACATGCAGGAATAAGCTCAAGGTCCGCCACCACGACCACAAGACCGGGGACTACATTGGCGCCGCCCACGCTGACTGCAACCTCCGCATGGGGATTCGCAAGGTGGAGATTCCGGTATTTTTCCACAACGGCAAGGGCTACGACAACCACTTCATCATCCAAGCCATTTCCCGCCTGGAAGACATCGAGAACGTGAAGCTTTCGGTGATTCCGGACAACAGCGAGAAGTACAAAATTGTCAACTTTCGAGGCTATCGGTTCCTGGACAGCATCTCGTTCCTGAACTCGGGGCTTGGTACACTATCCAACAACCTGATTGGGGACGATCCGAAGAATGCACCGCGCTTTTACAAGGCCTTCAGCCAGAAAGGACTGAGTGAGGACGAGCTCATTCGTGTGACCCGCAAGGGCGTGTTTCCCTACAAGTGGTTCGACTCGGTGGCTAAGCTGGATCACACCGAGCTGCCGTCCCAAGAGGAGTTTTTCGACGACCTGTCAGGTGAGCAGTGCTCGGATGAAGAATACGCCCAAGCTAAATGGGTATGGGAGCGTTTCGGCTGCACAACTTTCTGCGACTATCACGACTTGTACTTGGAGGCCGACGTGCTACTCTTGGCTGACGTGTTCGAGGCGTTCCGCGACTTGTGCATGCACCAGTATGGGCTCGACCCGGCGCACTACATCACCCTTCCCGGTATGTGCATCGATGGTGCTGTTATCGAAGCCGCGAAGAAAAACATCAAGGTCGAGCTGATCCACACGGACCCCGACAAGTACACATTCTTCGAGCGTGGAATTCGTGGTGGTGTGTCTGTGGTTTCGCACCGATACGCGAAGGCTAACAACCCGAAAATTGAGGGCTATGATTCAAGCAAGCCAAATAGCAGCATAATGTATCTCGATGCCAACAATCTATATGGCTGGGCCATGATGCAGTACCTCCCCTGCGGCGACTTCAAGTGGAGCAACATAACGTTGGAGCAGGTGCTGGAAGGGCAATGGGACACCAACAAGGGCTGCTCGGTGGAGGTTGATATTGAATACCCGCAGGAGCTCCACGACAACCACAACGACCTTCCGCTTGCACCCGAGCGGGTTACACTAGGGCACGACGACGCGAGCGAGCATGCACAGAAGCTGACTGGGGACGCGTCCACTTCATGCGAGAAGCTCGCCGGTCACTTCCGCCCGCACCTGAATTACGTGTGCGACGCCAGACTTTTGCAGTATTACGTCAGCAAGGGTCTACGGGTCACCAAATTGCACCGCGCCATGACGTACGCGCAAGCCCAAACGCTCAAGCCGTGGATCGAGAAAAACACCAACCTGAGGGCGCAAGCGAAAAACGCCTTCGAGAAGGACTTTTTCAAGCTCTGCAACAATAGCGTGTTCGGTAAGACCATGCAGAACGTCCGCGCCGAGACGTGCTACGAGTTCTTCACCAACGACGACAAGCTGAAAAAGCGTGTGGCCGACCCGCGTTTCGAGAGGTGCACCGTCATTGGCAACATAGCCGGGGTGTCTCGGATCAAGGATGATGTGATGCTTAACAAGCCAATTTTTATGGGGGCCAGTATCCTGGACTTGTCTAAGCTGCTCATGTTCCGCTTTCACTACGACGTGATTCGTGAAAAATACGGTGATAAGGCCAAGCTGCTCTTCACCGACACCGACTCCCTGTGCTACCACATCGAAACCCCGGACGTGTACGCCGACATGGGTCAGATGGCGAGCCACTTCGACACCAGCGACTACCCCGAGGAGCACCCATTGTACTCAAAAGTTAACAAAAAGGTGGTGGGAAAATTCAAGGATGAAACAAACAGCTTCCCAATCACAGAATTTGTTGGCCTCAAGTCGAAGATGTACTGCTTCACGGTGGGGAACACAACCAAGCGCACGGCTAAGGGTATTAAGAAAGCGGTCGCCAAGCGCGAGCTCAAGCTCCAGCAGTACAAGGAGGCGCTCGGCGGTAAAGCGTGCACGGTGAAGCAGACGATGATCCAGTCGCGGAACCATCGGATATGCACGGTGTCCGCGACAAAGAACGCTTTGAGCGGGTACGACGACAAGAGGTACATATGCAGCGACGGAGTGACCACACGGGCCCATGGTCACTACCTAAACAGCTGCGTCGGCGTTCATGGCGCGTAGGCGTGCTGCTCTTCGGGCTTGAGTAAGCTCTGCGGTCTTGAGTTGCCCGAGACCATCCTTAGTCACGCCGGGCTTTGGAAGCACGCGGCGCCCCCGCTCATCTTTGATGAACTTACGGAGATATTCAGCACGTTTCCGGTTCAACACTTTCCGAGCTTCAGCCAACTTTTCCATGAGCGCCGGAACGTTCAATTGACCCGCGGGCTTGTTGTGAGCACCCAACAATCCCGATATGTTGGTCACGCCAAGCAAAGAGTTGTCGATTTTAGCGTTGAATGGTCGAGGTCCAGCGCCCGAAATGAAGTCCTTTATTACGCTGAGGCGGACCAAATCCTCCCGCACGCTTGCGTCGATGGCGTTTGATGCTTCAAGGCCGTGACCATGATCCACTCGTCCCAGCACCTCTTCTGTATAAAACTCGTCGAAGCGAAAGTCATTACCGTGTCGCAGTCCAGCATCGAGCAACAAACGAACTAGCTCAATCAACCCGTTGGCACTTCTCGCGCGCCTCGCGCCGTCGGATACCCTAACTCGATTTCGAACGATCGCGGAGTCACGTCGGTGCCCAATGTAAACCATCGGGGCTAGGAGGGCGACGGTGGGGTTGGTTGTGGCAAGATCGCGGGCTGCTTGTGTGAGCATGTCGACTCGAACTTTGTACACGGTGACCCACAGCCATTCGGGCAGCCTAGCGTTGGCTGGCTTTTTTAGGAGAAACTGTATTTTGGTGTCCGCGCCGGCGGCTAGCTCGTGGGACTCACGTATCGCCCGGTTGGTTCGACGTGGCAGAGATCGACGGCCAAGTGATAAATATTGATCGAAGCGCCGGTCCGCCATGCCGGGGTCCTCTGCGCGGTTGGCGAATTTGGCCTCCCACACGGTTCGTAAGGCATCTTGGGTGTCGGAATCTCCTTGGTCGTACTCTTCTGCGAATACCCGTACGGGATCCTCAGCGGCCTCGATCCGTCCACGGATCCGCGCCAAACGGATATTATTTTGCGTGGCCTGCATTTAGATTTAATGTACATAAAATGTCATGCCGGCATGACAAAACTAGTAGTTACATCGAATCCGTGAAGCTTTGATATATTCCGTTATAGACATACGCAATTCTAGAAGCCACCGTAAAAGTCTTAGAAGCAACCGTGACACGTAGCGTCACCTTAACATTCAGTGTTTCATCAAGAGCGCTTGTTGTCATGCTATATGCTGTGAACGATTCGGTGACGGTCAATGCAGTACCGGTCAAATCAAATCCGAGCGATGTGGTACTTTGGCCAGTCAAAAACCTAACACCATTCGTTTTTCTGCAAGAGAAGGTTAAATGAACATCAATAATTAAGTTCGTGTGATTCTGGAGCGAGGCTGGAAATGTAAAATACAATGGTCTCTCCTGTCCAACTGTTAATGATTTTGAGTTGGTAGTCTCGTTGTATGTGACCCGGAACGTAATTTCCTCCTCACTCATCTCGGCTACTAGGTATGTGATAATTTGGCCCGCTTGTGTCGATAGAACGTCAATTTGTGACAAAAGAGCTTGATTTTGTGCGTCCACGTACGACCTCGTGTCCGTTTCGGCGTCATCCACGTATTTCTTTGTGGCAGCATCGGTGTCACTTAACGGTGCGCCTACCCCATGGATAAGCGATCCATTGAAGTTAGCTTGGCTATTTACAGTCAGGCTTAAGGAATATAGGTGTCTCCACGGCTGGGACAGACTTCCTATTGCATGATGGGAGGCGTTCGGAACTAAACTACTTCCTACGCTGATCGTAGTTGTGTCTCCACTGAAAGTGCTCACCCAGGCTGGTTTATCGCTTATCCCAGTCCATGACGATGTACCTTGTGCGTTTTCCGCGACGTATGACTGTAAAAACCCATAGGTAATTGCCTCGTCATCGTAGAGTGGATCATATCCTGACAGGCGCACCCGCTGGAAATAGCCGAATAAAAACCGCCTGAGGTCCTGGCCCAGGTTATACGCCGAGTTCGACACCGGCGTCAAGGAGTCATGCAATACGATGTCAAAATTGGAGGGTTGCACGGGATCCATGAACTGCCCGATGTCATCGTATGAAATTTTCCCAATCCACGTTGGTTTATCAGTGATGTCGTTGAAGGACGTCGTGCCCGTTCCTACGACTTCGTCAACGTACCCTTTCGTTGCAGCATCATGGTACGTTGTCGGGGCTGCGACGTTTGTGACGCGACTGTTGCCCGCATCGATACCATTGTCGGCGAATATCTCATCCACGTAAAAGCGCCGCCACCGGGCGTATGGGTCGCCGAGGTCATACACGGCTTGGCCGTTTGGAGAGTAGTGTCCACTCTTGAAGCTGTTGGAGCCGATTGTCACGGTGTCCGTGGTGCCCCCAAGTGAGAAATAGTTTGTCCACATGGGGCGGCCGTTTAAATCCAGCCACGTCGCATCCCCTCCGTCCACACCGTCATTTCCTGCTGGACCTGGAGGGCCTTGTGCACCGTCATTTCCTGCTGGACCTGGAGGGCCTTGTGCACCGTCATTTCCTGCTGGACCTGGAGGGCCTTGTGCACCGTTATTTCCTGCTGGACCTGGAGGGCCTTGTGCACCGTCATTTCCTGCTGGGCCGGTGGGACCTGGTAAGCCGATTGGACCTTGTGCACCGTCATTTCCTGCTGGGCCGGTGGGACCTGCTGGACCTGCTGGGCCTTGAGCACCGTCATTTCCTGCTAAGCCGGTGGGACCTGCTGGACCTGCTGGGCCTTGAGCACCGTCATTTCCTGCTGGGCCGGTGGGACCTGTTGGACCTGCTAGACCTTGTGCACCGACATTTCCTGCTAAGCCGGTGGGACCTGGTAAACCGATTGGGCCTTGAGCACCGTCATTTCCTGCTGGGCCGGTGGGACCTGCTGGACCTTGAGCACCGTCATTTCCTGCTGGGCCGGTGGGACCTTTTGGACCTGCTGGGCCTTGTGCACCGTCATTTCCTGCTAAGCCGTTGGGACATGTTGGACCTGCTGGACCTTGTGCACCGTCATTTCCTGCTGGGCCGGTGGGACCTGTTGGACCTGCTGGGCCTTGTGCACCGTCATTTCCTGCTAAGCCGTTGGGACCTGTTGGACCTGCTGGACCTTGTGCACCGTCATTTCCTGCTGGGCCGGTGGGACCTGCTGGACCTGCTGGGCCTTGTGCACCGTCATTTCCTGCTAAGCCGGTGGGACCTGTTGGACCTGCTGGACCTTGTGCACCGTCATTTCCTGCTGGGCCGGTGGGACCTGCTGGACCTGCTGGGCCTTGTGCACCGTCATTTCCTGCTAAGCCGGTGGGACCTGGTAAACCGATTGGGCCTTGTGCACCGTCATTTCCTGCTGGGCCGGTGGGACCTGCTGGACCTGCTGGGCCTTGTGCACCGTCATTTCCTGCTAAGCCGGTGGGACCTGTTGGACCTGCTGGACCTTGTGCACCGTCATTTCCTGCTGGGCCGGTGGGACCTGCTGGACCTGCTGGGCCTTGTGCACCGTCATTTCCTGCTAAGCCGGTGGGACCTGGTAAACCGATTGGGCCTTGTGCACCGTCATTTCCTGCTGGGCCGGTGGGACCTGCTGGACCTGCTGGGCCTTGTGCACCGTCATTTCCTGCTAGGCCGGTGGGACCTGGTAAACCGATTGGGCCTTGTGCACCGTCATTTCCTGCTGGGCCGGTGGGACCTGCTGGACCTGCTGGGCCTTGTGCACCGTCATTTCCTGCTGGGCCGGTGGGACCTACTGGACCTGCTGGACCTTGTGCACCGTCATTTCCTGCTGGGCCGGTGGGACCTGCTGGACCTGCTGGGCCTTGAGCTCCGTCATTTCCTGCTGGACCGGTGGGACCTGCTGGGCCGGTGGGACCGGGTGGGCCTGGTTCAATCCCCGAATCGCCCTCCAACAAGACTCGGCGCGACGTGCCACCTGCATCGAGGACCGACACGGAATCCGCAAAGACGTTCACAAAATGCCCCTCGAGCCACGGGGTTGTCGGCGCGCCGATCTTTTGAAGGGGTGTGCCTGGGTCCGGCTCGTGTGGGATCATGTCGCCGTTCACGACGATGCCGTTGCTAAGGGTCGCCTCGTCGATTCGATCAAGGGAAACGGTTGTCGGGTGCTCGTATTCCACGAGACTCAGCGCATACTCAAGGATATCCTCCAAACTGGTTTCGACCTCGACGCCTAGAAAGCTTGTTAAAACGATGTTGGAAAGGGTGGGGACCGTAAGCTTATCCACGGAAAAGTCCGTCTTCTCGGTTTTCGGAATGAATTCTTGTAAAGTGTTACTTAAGCTCGTGCCATCTAAATTTATGTCCTCAGCGAAAACCCTTTTCCATTCGTTCGTTTCGCTGCCGAGCGAGTGAATCGGCCCCAGTACCGGAACCGTCGTCGGCAAAAGCGATGCGCCCACGGTGATGTCGGTGTCAAACCCGATCGTTGTGATGTTATCTGTGCGGATGTTCGCCGCGGTGAAGTTGCTGGAAAATTCAGTCACCGTGTCAGTGAGCGCCGTCAGGTCTGTTGTGACTCCCTCAATGTCCGTGTCCTGCCTGTCATTTTCCGTCTCCTCCAGCGTCACCCGGGCTGCTAGCTCGCGGTACAGGGATTCTATTTGGGATAGGTCCACCTCCACTGCCCGGCGCCCGTTCAACTGCAGCGGTGCCGATACTTGCCGTGACTTATTCATTGTTAATCTTTACAAAAGCTAATTTTAGCGTCGCCGTGAAACGCCCGCCGTTGAGGTCCAAAGTTCGCCCGTCGTCGTCGCTTAGCCGGATGCTCACGTAGCTTAGGTAGCGGTTGGCCACGTCCACGAACGCGTCGGAGCTGTAGTGATCAATGCCATTGAACTGTGCCGAGCTGGGGATCTTTGCTAGGATGTCGCCCACGCGCCTTGTCCGGGGGTCGCGGTTTTGAGTGAGGAGGTTGCTATGCACAAACACCGAGCTGGTGCGCGTCAAGTCCACGATACGACTAGCGGTGAGAAAGAGATCTCCTCCGTCGACGATTTGTGCTGAATCACCGACTGATAAGCCTAAAAGCCGAGTGCACGTGGTGCCTTCCCCGATCACGACATGATGATCTGCTATTTCCGTTGCAACTATAGACAGCTTATTAGTGTTCTCGTCGTAACTTGCGACGTATTCATCAAGTCTTCCATTGTTTAGGAAGGCCACGATGTCGTCGATTGACCGGTTCCCGCGGGGGAGCTTTATGGTTACCGGCTCTCCCGGAATTTCACCCCCGTCGTCGTAATGGAGAACCAGCGTGTCATTCCCCTCGAAGATGCTGTAATAGGTATGCGGGAGCCACGCGTTTAGCAGTCGAACCTGCATGGTGAAACCCTGGGGGACGGTCAGTGGATCGAGTAGGGAGAATACGTGGGTCCCGTCATCGAGCGTCGCATCAGCATACGCCGTGTCCAAGTACAGCTGCTGGAGCATCTTTTAAACAATATCGAAGAAAAACTGGGGTTGGGGCTGGATTGTTGGTTTCTCGGTCCGTGACCGGCGCTTTTCAGCCTTTGCCGTTCTGGCGCGTAGGAGGGCGGCCTTCATTTTCTCGCTTGCTACTCGTTTAGTTTTGGGCTTCGGGCTGGTTGGATCTGGTTGGCCGGTTGGTTCTTTTTCGCCGGCCTGAACCTCTCCACTAGCCACATCGCTCCCCCCAGTATCGCCAGGTATTTCAGGAATGGAGTGCTCTGAACCGTCTCCGTCACTGCCGTCGCTGCGCTCGAGATCATTTCCCCGTCCCATGACATTTCTTTTCTTACTACAATAGAAAATAAATAGAACCAACTAGAACCATGGCCTCTACTTCTTCTCTACTCGACACCATCGGTGATGAGGTAGTTCACGGTGAAGCAATTTCGTCCTTGTCTGCGAGTACGTCCGCCCCGATGGATCCTCATTTGCTTGCTCGGAGCTCAAACTATGGGACTGCGGCATGGTGGAAGGAAAACTACGACGGGTTTGGGTTCACCGACGAGCAGTACCGTGTGCTAGAGGCCGTTACATGGGGTGTGTCTCCAAAAGAAATCCGAAGATACTATAAAAGGAAGAACGAAAAATGCGGTTCAGCATCGAAAAAAGATCAGCATTCACAGTGAAACCCCCGGTATTTCTGTGTGACAAAAAGATACACGAACAAGTCGTAGATCCCCTTCCAAATCGCCCCTTTTTCATGGCGATTATCGGCTCCGCGGGCACGGGGAAGACCAGCATGCTCGTGAACCTACTATCATCCAAGCAAGCTTACCGCAAGGCCTTTCACCACGTCCACGTCGTTATGCCATCTCACAGTGTGGCGAGTTTGAAGCGTAACATCTTCAAGAACCACGATAGGATGTACGATGATTTGGATTGGGGTACGCTGGACGGTATCCGCGAGTCGGTGAAGGAATCGGCGGAGAAAGGGAAGAATAGCTTGTTGGTCCTCGACGACGTTACTGCGGCGCTCAAAGACAACGAAATCCAACGTGTGCTGCGTGACCTAATCTACAACCGACGCCACTACCGACTATCCATAATGATCCTCGTACAGTCGTACAATGCTATGCCACTCTCAATACGTAAAACACTGTCACATTTCCTAATGTACAAGCCCCGGAACAAAAAGGAAGCCACGGCGATATTCGAGGAGTTAATAGCTTTACCCCGGGAGGAGGCGGAGGAGGTATCGCGTTTCGTATTTGACCGGCCCTACGCCTTCATGTTTGCCGACACGGGAACGGGGGAGTTGTATAAGAATTTCGACCGTATAGGTATACATGATAGCAATGCCGCGGCGAAAGACCAAGACTACTGTGGAAAAGAAGCCGAAGAAACCGGCGGATAAGAAACAAAAACCCAAGCCTAAACCAAAAGCTTCACGCAATCATAATGTCCGGGTCAGCGTCGTCCAGAGCGTAAATAACGACCCCATGTCCCAACTTCTCCCCCCTAGCAGAGGATGGACAATGGTAACCCCCTCGCCGGCACCAATTATAATTCAGCAACCAGTGGGCGTGAACAGCTGGCCTGCTCCAGAAATGCAACGACAAGACCCATTAAAGAACGTGGCGGCGCCAATAGGCGAAAAGCCAAAGACTCCGACTGGCGCACCATCAACTTCGGGTGTTAGACAACGCATTCAGACTTTCGAAAATCTCTCTCCGGATGGACCTTGGCCAATCCCTAAATCCGACATAACCCTCCGTGACGTTATGGAGGCGATAAGGCGGGAAAAGGGCAAAGCACCTGAATAAAAGGTGATTTAGGGTCAGAAACAAAAAAATCTGGGCTTATAGCAAACACAACATGGGACTCGGGCACTTCATCGGCGAGAAGCTGCACAACCTTCGTACGATCGGCCAAAAGGTCGCACACGGCGTTCGAGTGGCTGGAAACAAGCTCGGCGGATGGATGCTCTCAGCCGCTGCGCCGGTCGCCGCCTTCAACCCAGTTCTCGGGGCTGGTATCGCGTCAGCCGGCGCCATTGCCCGCGGGGTCGGCGGTATTGCGGGGGGCGTGGAGGGGATTCTTGATGGAAAGGGGGCAGATCTAAATAGCATGAAGGGTCACGCTGCGGCTGTCAGATCCGCGTACGGCCAGATGAGAGGACCAAGATCAACTCTTGAAAGAGGCTAACGAAAACAATGGCTAACGAAAATTTTTTCTGTAACGATACTATAAACAATACACCATGACCGAAGTGCGAAGCTCTATCAGCGATTCGTTCGTCTACGGGATCAAGCCTAAGGCGGCGCCGGCGACCAAGAGTCGTGTGCATATCTATCCCGAGAACGGAACGTCTGGGTTCAGTCCGGGTAATACCATTAAGTTCGTACTCCCTACGGGGAACCGGGGAGAGTACCTTAATTGCAGGCAGAGTTATTTGAAATTCGAGCTTCATAATCTTGATGGAACGGCTGCTAATAAAATTGTTTTGGATTACTCCGCGCACGCCCTAATTCGGGCACTCAAAGTTTCAGCAAGCGGGGGCGCCGGTGGTGGTGTGCTTGAGAACATTGAGGAATACAACGCCCTTTATCACACGCTTTTGGACCTATCCGGCTCCACGAGCCAGATGTCGTACGCCGGGAGCGTTGCGGAGGGGTTCGGGGAGGATGTTGACGGAGGATCCTCGCGAGTGTTCTGTTTGCCTCTCATGAGCGCCATCGTGGGATCCATGCAGAGCAAATATCTGCCGACCGGGAGCATGAATAGGACCCACTTAACCCTCGAGCTCACCCTGGGGGATCAGGAGAAGGTCCAAGAGAACAACTTTCCATGGGTGCTAAGAAACGTCGAGTACGTGGCAGAGATGATCCATCTCGCCCCCGACGTCGATCGGGCTATTTTTGAAGCAAATGGCGGGCGGCTAATTGTCCCATACACAACCTACTCCCAGCACCGCTGGATCGCGTCTAACGGTTCTGGCTCCATGAGTATGGCGTTCTCCAGCCCTTACAAGGCCTTGAAGACGTTAATTACCATCTTCCGAAAGGACGAGGACAACTATAACACAAAGAAGTATGTATCAACCCGTAATAATCCTATCGGTAATGGTGGGAGATACCAGTTTACCATAAACGGAGTACTTACTCCGTCGAAGCCCGTGGACTCGAATCCCGAGGCGTGGGCTGAGGCACAAAAGGCCTTCCACGCGTACGGTGCGCTGGAACACATGGGTATCGTTAATTCGGACACCTGGGCTGCGAACGAGGGGAAATACCTTATCGCCACCGACCTTGAATCGCAGTCGCACAAGACCATGTTTTCGGAGAATGGTGTCAACGTGTCAACATCGGTGTCCCATCTAACGGCACAGTTTGGGGCTCAGTTAACCTCCAGTCTCACTGTAGACGTCTTTAGCCACTACGGCGGGTACATTGAGGTTGCAGCAGATGGACTGGTGAGCGCCTATGTGTAGCGACCTTTCTATGATCATTTTCTGCACCATAAACAAATGTTCGCGCGCAGGATCGTAGTTAGCACCCAAGAGCGCGTGAGCGGCGAGAAACAAGCCTTCAGCGTTCGCACACCAGCCTTTCAGAACAGCAGCGGGTTCCAAGGTCAACCCCATGTTCGCTTCGCGCTGGAGTGGTGCACACCGATCACCGGCTTCACAGGTGTGGATCCCGACCCCCTTTCGATCATGCTGTGCTCTCCGTCGATCCGACAGTCGAATTCCTACAAGAGCTGGGATCCCGCAAACAACGACTCAATCCTAGCTCTTTTGCAGTCTTGGCGCGGCGGCAATGTCTTTGGCGAAATGGCGGATTCGTCGTACGTCCAAAGCAACACGTGCGCTGGGATATGCGACGGCTCGCGGCTAGTACGCGGGGATATGTCGTTCTACCTTCTGCAGGGCCCGACGAAGCTTAGAACAAGTGTGCTTCCATGGACTCCTACTTTCGTTAATGACTACACATTCAGCCTCGTTTTCTGGGTTGAAGAGCCCGAGCGTAGCCTTTATCCGCCCTTTTTCCACGTATGGATGAATGTTCGCGGACCAAACGAAAGGGTTCCCGTCGACTTCCGCTCTTTCCGTATGGACCGAAACGACGGTACAAGGTGGCAGGTCGCGGTCTCGCATTGTTCGTTGATTCACCTCTACGGCGCGCAAGCGTACGGGCTCGCAATCACTAGCAGGACCTTCGTCGACGACCCGTACCAAGGCCTAAGCGTCCTTGGATTTCTGCCGGGATCACGCGCGCAAGACGCACTGAGCTACGTGGGCCAAAAGCTCACTCTGAAGGGTGTTAACGAAGACACGGTGGGGGTTCCGATAAGGCGACCGCTAGATAACGTGGGCGAGATTGACCTTCAACTGAAGACAGCGACGCAATTTGTTGAGCTTGGCAGTGGCGAGTCCACGGCGTACGTTATTTGTCTCACCTTCTATCAAATACCTGACGAAGAAGCATGACATTCCGGCATACGCTAGGGACAGCGAATTTTCCTGGAAGTGTTTTGCGCCCGGGGCTGCACGAGGGCTTTGTGGAAATCTTCGAGCCGCAATCTGAAACCAGCGGCATCTTCGACGTTGATGAGGACGATTCAGCCCCGGAAATGGTGGAGAGCTCGATAGAGGTCAACCCCGCCGACGCCTTCAGTGTCACCATCACGCTTTCTTTCTTCGACACGTAGTAACACACAATGCCACTTGTCCAAACAAACCTGCGGCTGTCGGACACCAATAGGCCCGATGTAACCACCTTCCTCCCGCCGTGGAACTACCTCATGGGGTTCACGACTTGCATCCGAAAAAATTCTATCGGGAACACGGTAGAGGAGCCGCGGATGCTTACCTTGATTGATGTGGGAGGACTTGACATTAGACCCGGCACCCTTTTTCTCAGGTCAAAACAAAATGAGTGAAAGCGAGGCCGCCGTTCAGATCGAAAACCCCTTGCTTGAAAAGTGGCGTACGCATGCGAAAAAACTCAGGCGGTTGCATGGGGATTCGTATTCTTTCTTTAAGGCACGTGCGGACATGGCGTTGTTCACCACGGTCGCACTCAGTCTCGGCGTGGGTTGTCTTAATCTCACGTACGGGATCGGGCAGCCTTCGGCTACCACCGGGGTTCCCGCCATCGTCAGTGGATGCCTTTCACTTCTCAGCGGGTCCGTGGCTGCGGTGAACCGGGGGCTCGAATGGCCGAACAAGGCGGAGCGGCACAACGACTATTCCTCGCGTTTCGGCGAAGTCGTTCGTGATATCAACACGGAATGCACTCTCCGCATCCTCAATAATGCCGAATACACGTCGGAGGGCGACTTTATAAGGCACACGAGCAATGTGATGAGCCGGCTAGAAGAGAACGCTCCAAACATCCCAGAATTTCTCATCGAAAAATCTTACTCTAATCCAAAATGAGTGGCGTTACCGAGGTACGGCTTTACCGAAACACCGTCGACGAAGTTCCGGCCGAGTACACCAACGTCACCGCGGCGGTTCTCAACTCGTCGACGAAAAACCACGCTACCGGCGTCAAACGGTACTTGGATGGCGTCACCACGGTGAGCGGGCTTGCGAGCGGGACGACATACTATTTTTGGGTGGAGCTTATCGATGCCCGCGGTAATACTGCGGGGCCGCAGCCGGCCGGGAGCTACACGACCTTGCAAAACATCGTCCCCAATTTAACCTCCGCTACCGATCAGGGGCATGAAGTGACGTGGTCATCCGCATGGAGTTCGGACCAATCCGGATGGCGAGCATTTAACCGAAGTAACGATCCGGGTTTGGGAGGGTGGGCTTCAGCTATAAATCCGAAACCACATTGGTTGGCCATCGAGCTTCCCGAGGCGAAGAGGGTAGTCGGATTCCGGCTTTGGTCGAACTTTCAATGGATGTATTGGAGCAACTTACTCCTGACATTTAAAATTCAAGGAAGTAATGAGGGCATTGATGGTTCATGGGAAACGCTAGGAGAATACAGTACCATATCATACACCACAATCACAGAAAGCGAAAAAGCGTCGAACCCTCTATACCAAGAGGATTTGGACTCCAGTCAAGCGGGAGAGGTGTACGTATTCGAAACATATTTGACAAGCCCCGGTAACTATAAACACTACCGCTTGTTCACGGACACACAAGTAGCCGGTGAACATGTATCCGTCGGAAAGTGCGTCTTGTTGGGTTGAGTTGGTTTGCAACAAGTGTCATAATGGAATAAAAATGTGACCATAACGGCCGGCCCTACCCATATCGAGAAAAATTGAGAGCGGGCGAGGTTGGGCCAAAATTGTGACCATAACGGCCGGCCCTACCCATGATGAGCAAAAATGTGACCATAACGGCTGGCCCTACCCATATCGAGCAAAATTGAGAGCTCTACACCAGCCGGGTGTCCGACGGCTGCGCCGTCGAACTGCTCCTCGTCGCGAGTCTTCGACTCTCGACTTCGTCGCGCGGCTTCGCCGCCCCGGAAGAGTCTATCCGCAGAACTCGGTCGAGCAAAATTGAGAGCTCGACACCAGCCGGGTGTCCGACGGCTGCGCCGTCGAACTGCTCCTCGTCGTGAGTCTTCGACTCCCGACTTCGTCGCGCGGCTTCGCCGCCCCGGAAGAGTCTATCCGCAGAACTCGGTCGAGCAAAAATGTGACCATAACCACCCCGATGAGAGGACAGATGTGTGATCGCTCGAAGCTCGGGTGAGAGCAGAACCAGCCGGCCGACTACGTCGGTCGGCTCACCGGTTGGTTGGAGCTTACCCCAGTCCTCGAGGTGATGGCTCCGTTAAACGGCTCCGCCGTTTACCGGAGAGAGAGAGTTGAAAAAAAGAGCGGAATGGACACATTTCCGCTCGCGACTGCGTCGCTCACGAAAATGTGACCATACCGCCCTTTTCTCCAACTCTCTCGCACACTTGACCATGTTGCTGTACGGTATAGTACGTCACAGTACGTTTCTCGATTTCAAGCCAGTCCAGTCAGCACGAGTCGGCCTAGGATGTATGGGTGCTATTTCGCGTTACTAAACGAATAGCGAATAGGGACCAACTACAGTTAAGTACTTGTGTGAACCATCTAGCGACGATCGCTACTACCAAGTACCAACTACGGGGAGGAGCTACCCCGCAAGTCGCTATCGAAAAAGTTGAGTAGACGAGAGTCTTGCTGCCACACAGACGGTGCAACTTGTTTTATAAAGGTATCTCAAGGTACGCTTCTAGATTTTCGATAAATTCGGCGTCGATCTACCTCTTGTTTGAGCGAGTGGGCAAGTCAACAAGAGATAGATTTTCGAAAATGCGT
This sequence comes from Tetraselmis chui, assembly GCA_026401115.1. Taxonomy (NCBI): domain Eukaryota; kingdom Viridiplantae; phylum Chlorophyta; class Chlorodendrophyceae; order Chlorodendrales; family Chlorodendraceae; genus Tetraselmis; species Tetraselmis chui. The sequence goes on from JAPMLY010000938.1 coordinate 75,033, forward strand.
GTGTCCGGATAGATCGCTCGCCGAGCGAATGCGTCCGCTGCTCACTCCAACACAAGCCGCGCAGGATTCCATGATAGCGATAGCGACTACGTGGTGAACATGTGGGGTGCCTGCGATAGTCCTAGGATTCCTTCTTCTAGACGATGGCACGCCACTGATTTTGCGTTGTCCCGTTGCTGGCATCCCTCGTTGCTTTACGGGTACCTGTAGTCGGTGAGCCAGCCAGCCCAAACCTATAGAGCGGTCGCTCAAACCCATAATCCTTAGCGGTCCGGCTGTATTTCGTTATTTCGCTTCGCCTGTATGTCGTGTATATTATTTGAAAAACGCTATACCTCCTATTCCGAATAGGAGGTATATTCGCGAATATACCTCCTATTATTTGCCTGGACCTATAGCTCGTATCGCTTCGCGATTTATTTATTACTAATAATTCCGACGTGTCAGTACGTTTCGGTACTGTATAGTGATACGTACCGCTATCGCTATTCCGCTATTCCTCTAGTGGCCAGCCTTAGCGGTCAATTTGAATACCTGCGATCAGAATCGGGCCTTGAAAAGTAAATTGCAATAAGATGAAATATCATTGAATTATTCGGTATATTTGGGATTTACTGCCTTTACAGTACTGCAACTATGTAATATGCAACCGACATATTACGATCATTTGCAAGAAACTCGCAATTCAAATAAAGTACCCTGGTTTCATTCGATATCTTCTGACAAGTTTACGCGATAGTTACGCATAAAGAAGAGCAAGTTCAAAGAGGAGCCCGCGACAGGAATCATAAAGACCGAAGAGGGGGTTAGCGCTTTGGCTTACCACGCGCGAGAGAAGGGGCGACAGTGATGAAGGTTTGTGTGTATGGAGGCACTCGTCATGATTATCACGCGCTTTTGTGCGGTATCCTGAAATGTGGTTGGCAACACCCTTCTGTCGTCGCATTTGAACCATTATTAAATTGGTAGCGCGTGCCTAACAATAGGTAGTCAGGCTATTCCACTCACAATCAGCGGTTTCATGTTTCTTTATGCATAGACACATGCTTCGGTACCCCATGAAGTGTCACCATTGCTTCATTTTCACGCTTTCAATGCTCGTTGTTTTGTTTCACATATTGACTAATTCCTAAACCATCGAAATGCCTCGCGCGCACGTTTTAAGTAAAAAGCGATGCAGGTGCTCCATGATATATACGACCGACAAGCGCATGACACAACGACACTCGCACAGTCATACCATGCACACAGTCGGAATCCATGTATGAAAGGCGCCTTATCGGAAATTGATCTTCGTGATATGTGTGTATATTTGCGTTTTCAAGCGTGAGTTTGTGCCTGTGTCTACATGTCTGTGTGAGTGTGTGAGAGTGTGTTTTTGAATTCCAGGTGTGTCTCCGTGAGTGCGCATGTAAGCGTAAGTTTTATGTCTGCGAGTGTATCTCTACGTGTGTGTGTGTGTGTGTGTGTGTGTGTGTGTGTGTGTGTGTGTGTGTGCTTGTGTGTGTGTGTGTGTGTGTGTGTGTGTGTGTGTGCTTGTGTGTGTACTTGTGTACGTCTGCACACCCGCTTGTCTCTTTCTCTCTCTATCTCCCAGTTTGTTTGTGTATCTGTGAATTTGTGCATATGATCAGCCGTTAATGTGTGTTTGTGTGTATGTGTGTGTGTGTGTGCGTATACGATGTTTGTCTCCCTGTGTGTGTGTGAGCCTGAGTTTAGGTGTGTGTGTGTGTGTGTGTGCTTCTATGCCTCCCTGGATGTGTCCAGAAGGGTGGGGGAGGGGGCGTGTACATGTGTGTGTGTGCGCATCTTCTTCCCCGTTTGTCTGTCTGTCTCCCTCTCTCTCACACACTTTATGCTTAGCCGCTACCAGAGTGCGCGCGCGCGTGTGTGTGTGTGTGTGTGTGTGTGTGTGTGTGTGTGTGTGTGTGTGTGTGTGTGTGTGTGTGTGTGTGTGTGTGTGTATGTGTGTGTGTGTGTGCTTGCGTATAAAATGCGTGTCTCCCTGTTTGTGTGTGATCCAGAGTTTAACCCTGTGAGTGTGAATGTGTGTGTGTATCTGCTTATCCGTCTATCTGTCTGTGTGTCTCTCCCTCTCCCTCTCTCGCTCTCTCTTTATGCTTAGCCGCTACCAGTGTGTGTGTGTGTGTGTGTGTGTGTGTGTGTGTGTGTGTGTGTGTGTGTGTGTGTGTGTGTGCTTGCGTATACAATGCTTGTCTCCCTGTGTGTGTGTGTGAGCCAGAGTTTGACCCTGTGAGTGTGAATGTGTGTGTGTATCTACTTATCCGTATATCTGTCTGTGTGTGTCTCTCTCTCCCTCTCTCGCTCTCTCTTTATGCTTAGCCGCTACCACTATGTGTGTGTGTGTGTGTGTGTGTGTGTGTGTGTGTGTGTGTGTATGTGCGCGCGCGCGCCTGCATATAAAATGCGTGACTCCCTATGTGTGTGTGTACCTGAGTTTAAGCCTGTGAGTGTGTATGTATCTACGTGTTTGTGTACGTGTTTGTGTGTGTGCGTGTGTGTGTGTGCATGTGTGTGTTTTTGTGTGTGTGTGCTTGTGTGTGTGTGTGTGTATGTGTTTGTGGTTTTGTGTGTGTATTTGTGGCTGTATGTTCTTGTGCCTGTGTGTGTGTGTGCGTGTGTCTGACTGTAAAATATGTCTGTTCATATCATATTAATAAGAAATATGCATGACTGTGTGTGTGTGTGTGTGTGTGTGTGTGGGTCGGATCTGAGATACTTTTCTGAGTGTAAGGAGAGATAGAGAGGCACATGCGTCGTACGGCGTTGTATAAGCGATGACCGCTTTGTGTTTTATACACACGATACAAGTCACCCTTGGAGAGAATTACGTAGCTTCCATGGATGAAGGGCATAACGTTAGGAGGAGGCAACTGCTAGAGCTGTGATGGGGTGGGGCGAGCTACTGGGACAGACGGGAAGGGACGGGGATCGCACCGTGCATGGAATACTTCATCGGCCATTGTCTCAGAAACGGCGAGGAAGTCCGCCACAAGCTGCCCAATGATAGCACCACCGGTATGGTCATGCTGTATGGACATCTGACCCGCTTGCTGAGGCGTTCCTGGCGGTGCTTTGAGGGGTGGTCTACCTTTTTGAAGGGGCAGGTTTTCCGGAGGTGCCACATTGTATGCGAAAATCGGCAAGCAGTTTTTTGGGTGAAGCTATGATACTCCTACAAACATAACACATGCATTAACGTATACTTAGATAAATCAGCACACCTATGGACGGGCACACACACATACACACGCACGCACACACACACACACACGCACACACACACACACACACACACACACACACACACACACACATGAATGGAATACTTGTCACTTAACATGTCTAATCATTATCCTTATGCGCTTAACGTATTACAATTTTTGTACATTTATGTATATACAACGGCTGTTCCTCAAATGGAGTCGAATGATGCATTGCGTGTGGGAAGGAGCACCTGCTTTGAGGCTATGCATATCTATTGACACGATTCGGCAATAAAATGCTCTCTCTGATAAAGGCATGGAATCATAAAGGATGAGTAAGTAAATTATGGTGCTATGCTTGTTGCTTCGGCCATGGGTTTAAATGACAAAATTCCTTGTCATCATGGCATTGCAAATTTAGCTGCGTAACGATAAGCATCGGGCACCTTATTTAAAATGGATTTAACATTGGTTTCTGGGTGCCTCTGTGTTCATCAGTATTCAAAGCACGAGTAGGCTCAATCAAGTAGGTGCACAACCTACATACTCAGCAACGGTCGTGCGCACATGGTATGGTGCTATGCTATCTGTGATTGATTGCTGCCCGGTCTTGTATGCCATCAGTATAGGCACGATACTCAGGGAGGCATTGTCAACTTTGAGCTTATTGGCGCTGATGGGTACCCACTGAGCTACCGTGAGGTACCTCCTGCCCCGTTCCAACGAGCAAGGAAAATAGCTGGGTTTCGCTGGGCTTCATGTCCACATTTGAGGACGTCCAGGCGCTGTTGGATTTCACTACGACCCGCTACAGGCACAAGACCAGTGGCGCCTTAGCCTCGGATCAGTAATAGGAAAGCCTTAGGACGCCGGAGGGGGCGGTGGAGTGCTTGTTCATTTAGCTATAGGGAAGCTAACGGAGCGCAGCGAGTGTGGTATTGCATTTATAATGTCCTCCCGCTGCATCTCAGTTGTGTCATTGGCATTCGCATCTGTTTATGCATTGCCCCCCCCCCCCCCCCCCCCCCCCCGTTGTAAAAATTCGAAGTAGCTTAGTCAGGTAGATTGGCAACACATCGCCCCCGACTGAGGCAGCATTGACTGAGGCAGCGAGAAGAAGCGTGATCGATTCAAACATTTCAGTTTGTTTGAAGCATGGTGTCATGTGGTAAGGGCTAATGAAGACGACTGGCTAACAGAAAGGTCACGGGCGATTCACTTAATCCATTCAGCAACATCTCCATCACCTTTACCCCCTCTGCCCCCAAAACATACATAGCAAGGACGCACACAAACACTAAAATATTCGTACGCAAATAACATGCATTTACATATGTTCATGTGCGCCAGTGCACATATGAACACACAAGGACCTACGAACATGGAAACGGGCAAACACACGAACAAAGAGACTCGTACATTGCACAACACGTACATTCACAAAGTGCCAACACGCTCACACGCTCACAAACACAGACAAACAGAGACACACGCACGCACAGACACACACACACGTACGCGCACGCGCAAACAAACAAACACACACGCACAGACACACACACGTACGCGCACGCACAAACAAACACGCCCGCGCGCACACACACACACACACACACACAGTCACGCACGTATACACATACACGCAGCCACACAAGTGTATCATTTCCGCTTGTTCACATCAAGTAGGATTGCGCCCTACATCATATTTCATACACCGCAGCATATCAAGGCCGTTGAGGTCTATTTTTAGCGCGTCTAGTCATTTTTTTTTTTTTTGTGATCGTGTCCATGAACCCGTCTAATCATTATCATCATGCGCTTAACATAGTAAAGTTTCCGCACATTTACATATGAAAAACAACGGCTGCGCCATGAATGGAATAAAGGGATGCATTGCGTATGGGAAGTAGCACCTGATTTGAGCATAGCACCATATCTATTGATGCCATTCGGCAATAAGATACCCTCTTTCATTAAGGCATGGAATTATAAAGGACGGATTAGCAAATTATGGTGCTATGCTTGTTGCTCCGGTCATGGTTTAAAGTGACAAAATTACTTATTATCATCATGGCATTGCAAATTAACAACGCAATGATAAATGTATCGGGCACCCTGATTAATACGATAATAACATTGATTATTGGGTACCTTGACTATGTGCAGTATTCAAAGCACGAGCAGCTTGCAATTGGGCTTCAACATGCAATAGAGAGCAAGTTGTGCGAAAATCAAACGCAATGCTCATTGTGAGAGCCATCTTTCCCATGACTGCAACAAATCGAATAAGCAAATGAAATGCGCGCTCTCCAAAACTGATGCCCTCTCAATCACCCGTATTGGCAATTTAATCATCGAACTATATTCGGCTCCAAATTGAGCAATACCACCATCACCCATACCGAATGACTATTGTTATCCATCCCGCGGCGAAACATATAAAACTATATTGGCTGTGGGCTGCCTTGCATGACTAACGCGAGACATTATTAAGAAGATGACATTAGGATGGGTAAAATATATCCAAACCAACGTCGCAAAGGATTATTGCGTGCGTATAGCAAAATGAGAACAACCAATATTCACTGGACTTGGAACGCTGTGACTTCGAATCGGCGGTCGGAGCAAACAAAATGGGTTCGAAGACAAAGCTTACCAGTTAAACGGCATTTGATTGAATAAACTGTCCGGAAAACATTGTTTGTAAAGCAAGATTATGAAATGTTTTCGTATACTCGTAGTTTCTGTGTATTCACAAAAGCTGCAGCTTCACTCTCCAGTTGCTCGTCTGCGTTTGTCCGAATCCGTGTGTGTGTGTGTGTGTGTGTGTGTGTGTGTGTGTGTGTGTGTGTGTGTGTGTGTGTGTGTGTGTGTTTGTGTGTGTGTGTGTGTGTTGCTATCTATGTGTGGGTGGGGGGTATCGTGGGAAGAACCGGTGATTCTTGCTTTCAATGTGTGCAGATTAAGCGCATATGTGAAGGTGGCGAATGGGGACATGATTGTGCGTTCGTACGGCCGCGGTGAGGATGTGCAGGTGTACTATCTCTTGTGCTTCTGTCTGTGTTTGTGAATTTTGTATGTATGTGGTTGATTTGCGCAAACTGGTAATTGAGCGCGCTCGTGTGTTGCTTAGGGTTATTGCAATGACGACAATGCCACCTGTCGAATACTATTGATTTTTACAATAGGGCTTAGTGACCTAGTGACATGCTTATTCAGTCATTTTGTGGATCACAAAGCTTCACAGCAGGACATTTTAAGAATCAGTGCTGCTGCTATATGATTTTGGATTAATATGTGTGCATTCGTCTGTTGTATACGAGCGAATGTAGACAGCGAAGCGCTAAGATCCGCGGTGAAGATGTTGATGCGTGCGTGAATTGGAATTTAATAAAGTCCATCTCACCAAGCGACGAGGCCATCAGTTTGGGGAGGCGGCAGGTAACGCATTTTTTTTTTCGCGGGGAATGATGAAATCGGAAGGAGACGCTCAGTCACTATTGGTGCTCGTCATTGCGGACACATGGGCGGGGCTGCAGGCATCACCTAGGTCATGACAAAATATTAGGCATCAAGCAACCGATCCTTTTACACCAACGGCCCCTTCTGAACTCTGTTGTGTGGATCATGCACCGCCAACGCATCATCGCTGTGCATCGAATACACACGAATGGGTTGGGTGGCGACCGTGCACATTTACAGAGTGCTGTGATGGACAAGGAAGACGCGCGGCCGTAACCATAACATCCCAGCGCTTTCTTAGTTCGGTGACACCGTAATGTTTTACACTACTACCAGGTCACTACGGTGCTTTGCAGTAGCACAGCCGGCGTGAGACATTTGACTGGGCCGCAGCAGGACAGGTGCTATAAGGTTGGGTATGAATATAATAATTTCCGCCAAAGGCAATTGGAAGATACGGATATATCATTGTAGAGCCACTGTACACATTAACATTCCATGCGTTCTCGCAGTCACCGCTGGGAAAGTCGCAGTCCAGGACTGCATTTCGGGCTTCTATAAATGTGTCTTTGCTAACAATCGTATGAAGCGCGTCCAAGTCACACGTCCAGCCCGTGTTTTCACAAGCAACTTTGCAACTTTCGCCTTGGCCACCAAAAACCCACCCCTCCGTGGCCGTCGTATCCGTGGCACAGCAAGGGGCAACAGTTGTTGTTGCTGCTGAAGTGGTGGTGTCGGCGATAGTGGTGGTCGTTGCGACGGTGGTGGTCTCGGCTGGAGTGGTTGTCGCTACGGTGGTGGTGGTCTCAGCAGGGGTTGACGTTGTTGGTGCTACTGTAGTGGTGGTGTCGGCAATAGTGGTGGTCGCTGCGACGGTGGTGGTCATCTCAGAAGCAGGGGTTGACGTTGTTGTTGCTGCTGAAGTGGTGGTGTCGGCGATAGTGGTGGTCGCTACGACGGTGGTGGTGGTCTCAGCAGGGGTTGACATTGTTGGTGCTGCTACAGTGGTGGTGGTCTCAGAAGCAGGGGTTGACGTTGTTGGTGTTGCCGAGGTAGTGGTGGCCCCGGCAGGAGTGGTTGTCGGTGCGACGGTGGTGGTGGTGATCTCAGCAGGGGTTGACGTTGTTGGTGCTGCTGAAGTAGTGGTCTCGGCAGTAGTGGTCGTTGCTGCTACGGTGATGGTGGTCTCAGCAGGGGTTGACGTTGTTGGTGTTGCCGAAGTAGTGGTGGCCCCGACAGGAGTGGTTGTCGCTGCGACGGTGGTGGTGGTGATCTCAGCAGGGGTTGACGTTGTCTGTGCTTCGACGGTGGTGGTCTCGGCAGGAGTGCTCGTCGCTGCGACGGTTATGGTGGTCTCGACAGGGGTTGTGGCTGCTGGGGTTGTGACCGCGCTACTAGGGGTCGGAGACGGCGGCGTCAAAGTTGTCAGTGGCGCCAACGGCGGCACGAAAGGTGGACGCCCATTGACCTGCTGTGCCGCGGGCTTCCCCAAATTTATCCGGAGCTGTTCCAGCTCGTTCCCAACCGCTGCTCGATCGAACACCAGACTGCCTTCGCTGACCTCGGACGTGGTGTAGCTCTCGCCGGTCAACTCAGCGTTAAAGGTGTCGTCCCCCACCAGCGCGACCGAACGCGCAGTCAGGGTGCTTACTTGATCCGGAGGGCCCCCAAACAATACGGTAAAGGTCAGGATGTTGCCGGTGTTGTCGACGGTGAGGCCAACCGCAGTCACTAACTCCTGATCCCAAGCGTTTATAGCTGCCGACTTGTCGAGGTAGGAACTGATGAAGAGAACTAGTGCGTCGCTCAAACTGCCAACGTTGTCATCGTTATTGTCCGCCTGCTGCTTCAAGCCTCGGCCGAGTAGAAGAAAGGCGCCTTGGGGGGGAGCCAGTTGAACTGGCACTGCGAATATCAGTAACAACCCGCCGCTGGCGCTGCTGCTGGATGAGGCAGGATGACGCAGCGTGGCCGTTGAGCTTGCGGAAGAGTCGGAACCGGAGGAGCCAAAGCCTTCGCTGCTACCTGGTCTGTCGTGCCGGCTGGCAAACACACCAAGGACAACATCGACACCGCCCACTTTCTTGGTGACCAGCTTGGTTGGATAGGCATCAGCGTGCTTCTTGCATACAGGAACGTCGGACGGGTCCATCCAGGTATTCGCGTCATGCTGACTCTTGCCGCCAGACGACGACGAGTGCGGATGTAAGGACTCCTTGGATGCCGCGACGGCGGACGGTCCTGTTCTGGGACCACAAAGCCCCTCACCATCATCAGGTACCGCGGAAGCAGGGTGGTCTTGTGAAGTCGCCGAAGACGCTGTCACCGCCGCCCCCAGTAGGCAAAGTGACAGCAAAGCTACAAAAATATGGCTGACGGGACGCATCATGCAACGACCTCGTAAACGACGAATTACTTACGAGGAGAGGACTAGAGGGGACGACAGCGCACACAAGCGGGGTAGTGCTCAGGGGCAACTGCGAGTGGGTACTTGAGCCGTCAATAACACCGCGAGGTGAGTGGGTTGTTGGGAGAGGCGATGATTGTAGCGCTTGAATGACTTCCGGGGTCTGGTATGGACGAAGGGTGGTGCGCGTGAGAAAATGGTTTTTTTCGGCGACTCCGGCGCGTCTTATGCTTGTTGTAACCTGAGACACACGGCTGCACGTCCACTTAGGGTTGTTTCATATGCACGACCTTATGTGGAGATATAGCTCCACATGTAGTAACACGTACCAAAACGTACTGGCATGCCACGCGTGTACAGTGCCACGTCGCGATTTCATTTTTGTCACCCTCGCGGTCAACGCTTGTCGAGAAAACGATGTCGAGAAAAGCAATAGTAGTTCGCGCAGTACTGCCGCTATCTCGCATGGCGGCATTTTGGATCCAAAATGCCGCCATGCGAGATAACAGATGTCGAGATAGGATTCAAATCACTGATTTTCCCGACTACACAATGCGCTCCCGCCTACATAATCGCTTTTAATCGCCTTCACACACACTCTCCGCCAAGATCACAGACCGGGCCAACGATGGCGGACTCCGGAAGTCCTCAAAGCCCGAAGGCTCCGACTCCTCCCAAACGTGTTGCTTCTTCACCACCTTTTTCTCCACGCGAGGCGCGGTGTCATCGAAGGCATGGGAGCGTCGCGGGTAGCCCGGCGGCGGGCATGTCGTCGCGTGATCGCTCAAAACCCCGGAAGCCAGCGACCTTCTACAGCCCACTTACGTCGGAGGACAAAATACCGAACATTTTCTATTCTATACATATGTGTA